>JASSUY010037993.1:0-38516 GCA_032466535.1 Forpus xanthops | reverse complement strand
CTGCCCCTGGCAGGGGGATTGGAACTAGATGATCTTAAGGTCCTTTCCAACCCTAACTATTCTATGATTCTATGATTTGAAGTTCATTATTCAAATTATTTGTATTCCCATGTATTAGGCTGTATGACATTGTTTCTGTTTTTTAGTGGTAAAAGCACGATGCTGCCAGTTCACATAGACAAATTTAAGATACTGCTTAATTTAACAGTTTGAAATGACTTTGAAATGCATTTTAAGAAAACATTTGAGTTGTAAAACTTGGGAACATGGGAGTTCATGGAAACATAGAAGTTATGAATAAATAAATTAAAGGATGTTTTGGTTTTTTTTGGGACGGTAAAGAGCCAGAAACCCAACAGAAGCAGAAGAGGATGAGTGGGCCACGTTTCTGAAAATCAGAAATGTTGACAGAATTTGAATGCTTATTCTTTTCCTCCCTAATTATTTTCCATATTCAGATATTGAGTAACTTCACTGAAGTTGAACCTGAACATTTGGTAAGTAAATATTTATCTATTTTTTGGGTTTCTTCTCTTGCATTGTGTATCACAATATAATTTGCCACAGCCCTGACAGCTCCCTTTAGTGCTAAGTCTCTTCTAGGCCTAGACAGAGGGGACTTTTGCCAAATTTTGTGGCTTTTCATTTTCCATCCTCTGTGATTCATTGCATATTAATTGCCTCTGTGAAGTTTCAACAATTAGGTAAGCTGAGGTGCTAGATGTAAAAAGGCGTCGTTGTTCCTTTGGAGGTGTCATTTTCTCAGGCACTGCCTATCTATCTGTCATGCTTGACATGAAAATATGTCAAGTCACCTGATTTGTCAGCTAAATATGCCTTATATTTCTTCATTTGCATTTTATATAGTTAAACCAGATATAATGGAAACTCCAGAAAGTCAAAACACTGGAGTCAGCGAAGCCAGATTTGATAAACTCACACTGAATTATCTGTCCAGTTTAAGCTAATTGGGAAGAGAATTTCTCAGGACTGCCTGTACTCTTCAGATTGGTTTAAGATTCTCTACAATGCAGCATGGTTTTATTCTGTACGTTGTTTAACCGCATTAAAGGAAAGTGCATGAGTCATTGCACTTAAAATTTGGTACAAAAATTACAGAATCACAACTTTTTGTAAAACCTTTTGGCAGATTTCTTTTGTACTTAAAATCCAGTATTTTGTGTGCATGTGTTAGTTGGGATCCTTTTCATTCTTCTCATTGTGCTAATCTGAGAAATCTGCTCACCCACAAAGTTCTGTTCTTTCATCCAGCGACAAAACTGTATCTTAGAATGTAACCAATGGGAAATTTGTTGGGATTGTTTAGGACTTGTCAAATCTATGTCAAACCATGGCAGCATCTGACTGAACCCTGGCTCATGATTTATCACATGTAGCTAAACACACACACACAAAATGAAAACTGATTTTAACAGAGGGGGGAAGAGGGAAGAAACATCTTTCATTAAGTGAAAGCATTTCATTCTCTAATCTATATAGTTTTGAAGTTAAGACTTGGTCAAAGGCATAGCAGACAATACCAGGTGAAGAGAGCAGTCTCTTTAGAAAATTTGTATCTGCATTGGTACTTCCTAAAAGGCAGCCTCAGAGTACAAAATCAAAGGGGTGCATATCAATTGGAAGAAGTTACGGCCCAGAACCACATAGCTGATTGTGGAGAATGTGATTTCCATCTTCCTTGTGTCTGCCTGGTCACCAGAACACTAACCTGAGGCTTGGCTGCCTTGTTTCTCTTCCATCCACAGTTTATGGGCTAAAATTCATTATTTCCTCTCTTGCAGAGGAATAACCTGAAAACCATGCTGGAGAAACAGGGCACAGGGTACAGGGCAGGAAAATAACAATTCGTCTGACCAGGGAGAGTTAAGAGAGAGTGGGATTGAGGACAAGTAAGGAAATAGAAGAAAACCCAACTGGAGATCTGGGATTATCTGCCTTCCCTGCTCTGCTTTTTATTTTACTAGTGACTGTTAATTCCTGCTGTATGAGCATCCTGAAGCTGGAGATGTGGAATAAAGCATTACCTTTGCCTGGGAGCTGCCCATGTGCATGGGCAGCATAGTCACACCCTAGCTTTGCTCTCAGCATCTCAAATCTCTGTTTGCTGTGATGGTGATACAGCTTTGACAGCAGCAGTAAATAGTTTTGCTGTCCCTTATTCGGTTGTTGCTCTACTCAGAGAAATTCCTTTATCCTAGGCCTGTCACTTAGCCAAGTGCTTTAAACAAGAAGGTATTAAGTAAATAATGGATAATCACTGCAGGACATCTTTAAAATAATGAAAAGTGGGACACTGAGAGCCAAAAGGATAGCTTAAGTGTTTAAATCCAGATGAGGTTTCAGGCTGTCATTCATTAAATCACTTAGGCATGTATCTGGGAGCTGATTAGAAAAGAGGTGGGCACTCATTTTTACTTCATTCTATGACATTTTTCTGTTCTGTTCCTTCCCCAACATACCATTCATTCCCACACCACCTGCTCACTGAGCACCTCTGCTGCTGCGTGTGTCGCTGTCAGGAGGTGCCCACTAGGACCAGGGCTCTTGTTTAACAGATTCCATTCAAGGACAAGAGCATCCAGAAATGAAGGACGCAGGACTGTATCCAGAATGAGTATTATTAGTGTGACTCCTATGAGCAAAAATTATGAGCTCTCTGAAGTCTAATTTACTGTTTACAGAAATGGGATAGAAGAGAAACATGCTCCTTTTTTTTTGTGTTTGACAAACAAGTGACATCTGAGGTGCAGGGTAATATGTATGTACAAAATATATATGAAGTAATGGGTGCATTTGGTACATTAGTTTGGATCTGAGAATCACCCAGAGCCTTCTGGGTTTCTCACCATCATCTTATCTTGTCCTATTGCTGCTTCACTCAGCAGCAGCAAACTTCTCAACTGTTAATATTTCATAGATAACCTGTTTCTCCCTTTTCTCTCCCCAACATATACCAGGCAGCCATCTCTAGATTGTTATGTTTCCTAACTCTCTTGTTTCATCCTGTTTTCATGTAGGACTTCCATATTGTTTCTCTGAATCTTATGGGGGCCTGGATGGTCCTCTATGGGGACACTGGATTTTCATAATCTCCCGGATACCAAAATATAGGACCATCCGTTGCAATTTGGGATACAGCAACATTTATCCCCTGCTATTCTTTCTTCAGCCTTACTCAGTATGCTGGATCTCATTTTAAACACAGTCTGTGGGAGTATTCATTGTGCTTTGTCATGCTGACTAGGTAGGATTTATAAACAGGTAACCATTCTTCCTCTTTCTTACCTATGCAATGCTTTAGTATCAGAAAACCAGTAGATTTCCATAAAATAGATGTCTAGGAGCTGAGTGCATTGGAAAATGTGAAAGTCTATCCTATGGAAAGTTCAAACCCAAAACACAGTCACCTTAAAAATGAATTTCTAAGAGGTACATGATCTCTCATATAAAACTCTGGGTTTGCCTTAACTCATAACACTTGTGCTATCCTGTACAATTTTCATTCCAGGAATTTGATCCATGCTCTATACCTAAAAATGCATTGTTTTTATTTAGATTTCCTTGTTTTCTCGCTGGTTCTGGGAAACTCCAGTAGCTGGTTATAACTGAATAGTATAATTACAACTTACACTAAGAACTACAATAATCTGTCTCAGAAATCAAGGCCAAACTTCAAGCTTGTCTCGAGTGTGAATGACTGATTAGCTGATTTTACTACTTGAGTAGTGAACTGCAACTGTAATTGATAGCTGCATGTTTAACTACAGTTTGGTCACTGAGAGTAATGAGAAACAGTGACAAAGTGGATGTTTTATTAAAGGGAGTGCCACAGAATTTCTAGTTGAAGAGATAAAAGAAGTCACTGGAAAGCAGCTCTAGACACAGCACATCTCCTGCTAGGGTGATTGAATATGTCCAGCCTGACAGGCGCTGCCAAGGACCAGTGGGAAAAAACATTGTCACCCCATTTTAGGACTTCTTGGTACTTAGAGCATATCAAAGAGACACCAAGGTCCCAGTGGGTTAAGATATCACAGCCCTTGCATGCTTTGCTGTCCTGGTTAGCTGCCTCTGACATGTCGCCAGCAGGCAGAGCGGATCCAGTGAGGCTGCTGGGGGCAGCCCACAGGACTCCTTCTCTCTCGTGCATGAGGCGGTGACGTTTTCTGTAGGAAGATGGAGGAGGGAGAACCCTGCATTGGTCCCACAGGAGGGAAGAAGAAGAGGGGATCAGGAAAAGACCCAGCAGTTCAGAAGGACTGTGGTGCTTGCTGCCCCGTATCTGCTCTTCATCTTCTGTATCAGAAGGCATCTGCAGGAGCCCCCTTCAGGACAAAGAGGAGGGGAGAGGGTGAACCCACCCTGGACTGATCCCATCAGACATGGAGCCTCCAGTGCTGCAGAAGGAGCAGGGGTGATGCCAGGTCAAGAAACAGATGTGAAGCTGGGGGATGAACTGATCTATAGCTGGAGAGTGTGTGCATGCTTTTGCTGTCTAGGCTGAGCTGCTTGCAGAGTTAAGTTGTAGATGTGGGGCTGAAGCCACTGGATTGATGTGAGAGAGAAATAACACCCAAACAAAGCCACTGTGACCTGACCACATGTGGGACTCCCAAGTAGAGGTCTTTTAAAAGACTTCTAAAAGTATTTCTCGATGTTCTCACTGTTTTAGACCTGGCAGCACTATGAATACCATATGGATATCTGGCAAGGGAAGATGTGATCTAAAAATATGATTTCAACTTTCTAATGAAAAACGAAAAAGCTGGGAAAAGTGTCTCAGGATTTAGGAGATCATCACATACCGGCCTGGAGTAGGAGTCATGGCTTTTAAGAGCTTGAGGTTGACGGGAGTAGGCAAATATTGATTCAAAGCTCCACGGTGTAATGTGACAGGCAAATGTCCCTTTTTGATCATTAGTATATGTCCTGGGGAAAGGAGCACATGCTATATGTTTTGGAGAGTGAGAACATCCTCTAATTGTGTTTTCCTTCAGGTTCCTGTAGGAATAAGATTTTGTCTTCTCTTATTTTTTCTCTTCTTACCAGCTGGTTTCTATAGCAGGCCAGGCATTTTAAATTCTCTGTACAATTATAATGCAGCTGTAGTTCTGGGAGATATCACTGAACACACTTTTTTCCCTGCTATTTGAGTTGGAATTTAAACATTGTTTTCTTGCAGTGCAAAAGAAACCCAAGTAAATCCTTGCATATAAGATGTACCATACACAGTCTTTGAAATCACAAGGTTTGGGAGAGGAAGCTTTGTTGGAAGACATTCAGCTGAGAAATAATGCCTACAATAAATTTTATTCTCAATTTTTCTCAATTTCTCCCTCTTTTCCAATACACAGCTTTTGATAAGAAAGGATAGGACATATAATTACCCATTTTCTCTCCCTCTTCTTACATTCAGACTTATGAAAGCAATACATTTTGGAAAGCCTGCAATGTGGGAAAATAATAAAACATTGTGCCTGTTTAGTCAGAAAACGATGATATTAAAAATCTCTGAATACTCAGATGAATTCTCAGCCTGATCTAAAACAGAACAGAGGGAAAAAAAATCACCAGAGTTTCATAAATTCTAGGTACAGCTTTGACAGAAAATGTAGTACAGGGGCCAGATCATGTGCTTTGCATCAGGGAGTGAGGAGTTTCTGGCCATAGCATGGGCATATCTGTTCCTAGAGAGAAAAGGGTGTGTCTGGGATAGTCTTCATAGAATCAGAGAACCACAGAATGGTTTGGGTTGGAAAGGACCTTAAAGCTCATCTAATTCCAGCCCCTTGCCACAGGCAGGGATACCTTTCACTAGACCATGTTGCTCAAAGCCGCGTTCAGCCTTGAACGCTCTTTTGGGGAGCTGGTTTCTGCCTGCTGCTCTGATCTCTTGTGGCTTAAATAAACCTGGAAGAACATTTTCACAATTAAAAACTGTGCTGTTAAAAAGCCAGCAGTACTCCGCTTCTGGTTTTTGACCAGCTCTTGCTGCTCCTAGCTGATGTAAGGCTAAGCCTGCTGGGTGTGTGGTCTGCAAATGCAGCCAAGGAGCTGGCCTGGTGCGTCTGACTCTGGTCCGAGTTACACCGGCGTATGCAGTGCAGGACCAAATCCGCTAGCAGAGCTGCAGTAAAGCTGGATCCAACTGCTTTGTGCCAGAGCTTTAAATAGCAGGAGGTTAGAGCAACATGGAGAAATAGCTGCCTCCAACTGCTTGTCCCCACCTGTGGTATGACCAGGAGTAGAGGTAGGTCCCTGAGCAGAGCTGCCCTGAGCTCCTGCTCCTGCAGCATGGGACAGAGCTGTCTTTGTCGGTGGGTCACGGTGCTGCAGTTACAAGAGCATCCTCTGTTAAAAGGAGTAATTTCCTCCCTGTTTTGGCTCCTGGGGCTCTTAAGAGTTAATGTCCTGGAATTAGATCAGTTCAAAAAGAACTTGATTGATGAGGGGCTTGCACCTTTATGACCCAAAACCAAACCAGGATTTAGTCTTTGGTCAAATGCTGCATTCGTTATGGAAGATTTTTCAGTTCTCAGGTTCAGTCTAACTCTACGCCTTTCAGCTAATGCACGGCACTTCTAAAGCATTGGTAGTGTATCAGCAAGTTTACGGTCCCAAGCATCCTGAAAATAAGAGCTATAAGTTGCAATAAAATATTGGCATGAAATGTTCTTTTCTTCTTTCTTTTTGTTTTAATACAGACTCCAGGTCTTTTGTGTTTAATGTCTAAGTAAGATATATGATACTGGTAGATGCAAAGTATAAACTTTAACAGATTCATATTAGCTAGAAAGTATGTAAAAAAAAAAAAAGGCAATCCAGAATGTCCATTGAGTACAATGGAAAATCCTCACGATAAATCAATTCCCAGATTTCTTCCTTACTGCTGTTAAGAACAAGTGGTTTGAAAGACCAAACCCCCCAAAACCCAATAGGGAAAAAGCCTATTAAACCAGGGTGGGGAGAACTGAAATCAATCTTCTCAATTAATCCTCTGTTTGGACTCCTTTTAAAGCTTTAGCACATGTTATTTTTCTTTAAAGGGGGATTTAGTACTTCAGCAAATGTTCCCACATATCAGCAAAATGTAAAGTCACTTCTTTCCTTTTTCCATGGCATTTCCTGATTAATGAGGAAAAAAAGTTTTGTTTTGCATAAAGTCCTATTACTTCCTGATAATTTTCATGCTTGAACCTGATCTCTGGTAAACTAATATAAATCAGGAGCAAGTTGGTTGAAACCAGTGAAGTAAGATTAACATGGGAGCAGAGCTGTACCCGTAATAGTCTTGAAATAGAGCTCTCTTCTCTCTTAAATTTCTACAGAAGAACAGAAGCCAACAGCATGAATCAAGCATAATTAAGAGCAGAATTTAGCCTGAAAGGTTGTATGTAAGATGACACGCGTTGCTGTGGCAGCGCATTGATGTCACACACGCACACAAGTTTTTGCTTTCTTCCTGCACCAATAAGAAGATCCTTGGTTGTGAAAAAGAAAGCAATCATTCAGGGGCAAATATTGAAATCAGTGATGGAACAGTGTGGAGAATACACAGTATTATTGAGCAAGTGGATTACAGTTTATGTTACTGGTACTTTTTGAACCTTTGCTCCTATACCAAGCTCTTTCTTCAAGAAAAGTAACATGAAAGACAAAGCTGCAGCAAAGAAAATACATTAACTTTTGCAATGGTCTCATGTGTTTTCTTGCTGTTTAAAAGTAATGTTTATCTAATAAATAGTATTTCAGTGTTAAACAGTAACTCTCTGTCCCATTTTGAAAGTCAGGTCATCCTTCAGGAGTTGCTATGATGCCTTTGAAAGCAGTTTTTCTCTAATGAAAAGACACACTATGTCACTGGAACAGGGTCCCAAGGAAGGCTGCCCACCAGTTTCTGCCTCTGGGTAATCTGGCCTCAAACACAACTCTGTCAATTTTTCTCACTTGCTCTCTTTCTCCCTGGTCTGGAGAAAACTAAACAGCACCTTGGAAAGAAAGTTGTGCAAGACAATACCACAGCCCAGAGTTAAGCCATTAGTTACTGCGTGAATAGGTTTTTAAAATAGAAATATTTTCTATTGCTTTTTCATAGGGAAAAATAGAATTGATTTTTCAGACTTTAGGGTCTTGCCTACTGGAGTATAGTGGAATATTCATTACTTCATTAGGGCTACTTGCTTGCTTAAACCTGAGGGTGTGCTTAAGCACGTTGTTGTACTACAACAATTAGTGCTGTATGTGGGACCAACCACCCCACAGAAAACAACCCTAAAGTAAAATGAAATAAGTACTCTGCAACTGTGAAGCTTAAAAACAAACTTCTCTTCTAATTCTTACACAGAGGAAATTAAATTCATACTTTCCAGTACAGTTAATCCTGATCTGTTTGACATATTTGAACATTCGCCATTTGCACTGGGGTATAAACTGAGTGTGGCCTTCAGAAATGCACTATTCCTGTAGGCTGTTGATCCAAATTGACTGTCAAAAGTTATCTGAAGAATTTCAGCAGCTGATCTGTTTTATCATGGCCATCAGCTGCTAAAAGCTGTGGATGGTGATGGGAGCTTAGGTAAGAGAGAAAAATATGGAGCAAAGTTAAAAGACAGGAGGGCAGAGAAGCTCTTCAGGTCTTTGGCCCTCATTTCTTACTCATCAAAGAGAAAGTGTGGCTGAGCGATGCCTACTCACTTGGGCCCTTAGGGTGGAACCATTCAGGGAGAGCAGGGTAATTATAGACTGTGGTATTTACTTCAAGCAAATGAAATAAAGGGTTTATGCATCATTACTTGTGTTAAACTTCATAATCCAGAAACAACAAGGATAAAAACTGATTAGGTTACTCAGGTTGGCATTTGTCTCATAGGACTTAAGGTCCTTTCCAACCCTAACTATTCTATGATTCTATGACTCTAGTATAGATAGCTATGTTTAAGGTAGCCAACAAACTTTCTACTTAACTACTGGAGAGGAGGAAACATGAGAGTAAGAATTACCTGGCCTTCATTAGCTGAGATGCCTATTTCTTTCTGTTAATGGTAAAGGGAACATGGATAGCTAATTCAGATATAATCAAATATGTTTCACTTAGTGAGCCCTCTTTTAAGTTCTAACTGTGCGTTAAGCAAGGGAAGAATAAAGAAGTTAACTGTCATAGATTCCTCAGCACATTTTGATTTGAGATTCCGAAGTCCCTGTAGTTTGCAAGAGTTGTATAAACGGTCAGTTTTGCTGCTCACAACATGATTTTTATTACTAGAAAAAGATAATAACTTAGGGCAACAAAAGAG
This sequence comes from Forpus xanthops, assembly GCA_032466535.1. Taxonomy (NCBI): domain Eukaryota; kingdom Metazoa; phylum Chordata; class Aves; order Psittaciformes; family Psittacidae; genus Forpus; species Forpus xanthops. The sequence goes on along the minus strand of JASSUY010037993.1, from coordinate 29,202 downwards.
CACTTCCCTTCTTCCACTGCCTCACTCTTTTCCCAAGCTGCATTTTTAATTGTCTTGAACTGGGCAAAACATAGCATGAGAATGAATGAAGACAATGAACAAGGCTTGCTGAGCAAGTTTGAGATGTGGCTGAATGTAAACGTATATTTTCTGTCACCAGTGTTTCTTTTACTCCTTCTTGTCCACTCTAAGCAAGGAGAATGCAATTGGCTTATCATGGCAATTCTGAAATAAGTCTCCTGATTTATATGACCATAGCACTGCTGTTTTGCAACATGAAATTCCTGGAGAAATGTGGAAAAATGGGTAAATACATACTGGCAGCAGGGGTGGCATACTTATATCTATTTTATCAAGTCAAAAAGTCCTAGGGGTAATGGTGGCCTGATCTTTAGTTTTATTTTCATGTCGCACAGAGGAGGGGACAGAGCATGGGAATGGGGTGGTGGAATTCCTGAGATCTGAACTCCATTTGGATGCCGAGTCTGTGGCCTGGGGCTAGTCTGGCCTTTCAGTACTTCAGTGACTGACACCTTATAAATACACAAATAATAGATAGGAACAACTTAGGTCTGGATTTCATCCTGGCCTCAGAAGGCATGAACCCAGGAGCTGCAGACAGTAGTCTCTTGACAATCTGCCTGTGGCCTGTGAGCCACAGTACTGAGTGCTGCAGTCACTTGCTGTCTTATTCTTAAAATACCTATGAAGCAAAGCTTAGAGTGGTACATCATCCCTTTGTCCACCTTTTCTCATCAGTAAAATGGGGCTAATAGAAATATTTTTCTTTATCTGTGCTTATTTACAAGACTGTCAAGATTTAAATCAACAACAGAATAAGCAATAAACCATTATAATTTCAAAAGTTCTCTGCAATCAGAAGTGTCAGTGTGCCAGTGACCAACAAAACACCACATGCCAGATCATGAACATGTTCAGTTGGTGAAGAGATGCTCTTACAAGGAGTTACTCTGAAGTCAGCAGAGGTTCACACAACTTTTGGCTATTGTGAGTAAAGGGAGCACAGTGTGGTCATGTCTTACTGCTGATGTTAGAGCAATGTTAGTGATGAAAGATATCTAATCAGTACCAAAGAACTGTGAGATTTTAAAAAAATGAAATAACTATTTAATGACAGATAAAGTTGTGAATGAAATGTAGGAAAAAATACATTATTTAAGAAATACCAAGCTCTGTGGTTCGATTGATACACTGGACAGAAGGAATGCCATTCAGAGGGAGCTTGACACACTTGTGAGGTGGGTTGATGACAAACTGATGAAGTTTAACCATGACAAGTGCAAGGTCCTACACCTGGGTGGGATCAATCCCAGGCACAACTACAGGTTGGGCTGAGAAGAGATTCAGAGCAGCCCTGAGGAGAAGGACTTGGGGGTGTTGGTCAATGAGAAAATGAACGAGCTGGCAGTGTGTGCTTGCAGCCCAGAAAGCCAACCGTATCCTGGGCTACATCAAAAGGAGCGTGACCAGCAGAATGAGGGAGATGATCCTGCCCCTCTACTCTGCTCTCGTGAGACCTCACTTGGCATATTGTGTGCAGTTCTGGTGTCCTCAACATAAAAAGAAGAGAAGGCTGCGTGAAGACTTCATAGCAACCTTCCAGTATCTGAAGGGAGGCTGTAGGGATGCTGGGGAGGGACTCTTCATTAGGGGCTGTAATGACAGGGCAAGGGGTAACGGGCTCAAACTTTAACAGGGGAAGTTTAGATTGGATCTGAGGAAGAAATTCTTTCCTGTAAGGGTGGTGAGGCACTGGAATGGGTTGCCCAGGGAAGTTGTGAATGCTCCATCACTGTCAGTGTTCAAGGCCGGGTTGAGCAGAGCCTTGGGTGACATGGTTTAGTGGGAGGTGTCCCTACGAATGGCAGGGGGGTTTGAACTAGGTGATCTTAAGTTCCTTTCCAACCCTAACTATTCTATGATTCTATGATTCTCTGTCTACCAAACCAGAGCAAGAGTTTTTGCTATAATTATATAGCAGGTTTAATTATATATAAATTCTGACATTATGTTGAAATTAATTGATGTAAAGCATTGGTGTGCATTTCTCGCTCCCTCTCTTGCTGGTGTTTGTAATTCAGAAGAATGAAAGGAGCCTGATTACTAATTGGGAAGAGTTCAATAGGTTACATTTTCCGAGGGAGTTGTGCTCCATGAACTCATTGTGACCAGATCCTCTCATCCTAGCTCAGACAAAATTCCCAACAAAACCCAGCATTAATGCGCTTCAGGATTAGGTCTTGTCTTTGTTACCTGCCTCTGATTTTAGGGTCACTTCAGGTTGTCTGTAGCTCCAGGTGAGTGAATCACTTAAATAAGCGTGTTTCTTTGAAGCTGCAATGCGAAAGGGGATATATAGTGGATTACAATACACTGCACATAGCATAACATCAGCCAGCACATGTTAAAAGAGCTGACTGTAAGCTGCAAAGCCCAGCCTGAGACTCAAAGTTCACCCAATCTGGGTAATGTCAGCGCTGAGAGAACTGATCCAGCGTTGTGTTAATTGTGGAGCACTGCGCTGAGGCTCAGCCCAGGGTGAGATCAGGACCAGCTAACCTCATCTCCTCCTGCCCTCAACACATCCCTGGCTACATGAGGAAGGTTCACGGCATGGCACCTTCTTGTGCAGGTCTCCAGGACAGCACAGGGCAGTGGCATGTGGCTGTCTCAGGCATGGGACCGCACACTCTGGATCTCACCCTGTTCCATGGGAGCTGATGTCTTCTCATCACCCACACTGCATACTCAAACTGATTAATCCACAAACTCCATTGCTCCACAGGAAAAAATAAGCAACAAATGATAAAATGTTTCTCTCCAAACTCCTGTCAAGTGTATGTCTGAGTCTGTTCTGTGGCATGCGTTAGAGAGCAAGCCCTGCTGATGTTTGCAGATCCATGTCTGTAGTGCTTATTGCTAGCACAAATCTGCCCTTAATCAGAGCTGATGACTTCACTGTGACTCCTTAATCGTACGTATCAACACAAAGCAATCATATTGAGGACTTAAGTCCACCACAGGTTACTCTTAAGGATCACTTCCCGTCGCACAGATCACTAGGGCTGATAGACATAAGTAGTTTTCTTCCGTAAGAAGCAGATGCTGGTGGCCAGGAAGCTCTGATCCATTGCAAAGTGAAGGCAGCACATTTGTTTGCCCAAAGGCAAGCTGCTGGTTCACTGTGTTTGATTTGCAGTATCCTGCTGAGGGAATAAATGTTCAGAACTGCCATCATCTTTATGTGCTGCTGGTTGAAGTCTTCACTCTATCAGTAGCCATGCAATCCATCTGCAAAGGCTAACAAAAAAAGATCTTTGCTCCCAGACAGGACAAGGATAAATAGTGGAAAGAATTAAAAGCTGCTGTTGAGTTTTCCTGAAACTGGTGAGGTAAAAAGCTGTGTCAAAATATATGCCAACTGCCAGCTCTGGATGTAAACAGGATCTGAATCTGAGTACAGACAGCCATGTTGTGTGTGGTCCTCCTTCATCTGCATCTGTGCAGAAGGGCTTTCCAGTGCTCATGCATCCCTGACTGAGCAACACTGCAGCCACTTCTTCAGGCATCTGGGGAAGCTTATGAGCCTCCCTACAGGACAGTGACTGCTATCAAGTGAATTTTGCCCTAGGCAGTTCTGTATATATGTATATCTCTAACCTCTCCAGATCTCATCAGCAATGTGTTTACACTGCGGCTGTGGCTTCACATAGCTCAGGGGGTGAAAGGGCTGGTTGTCCATATTAGCTTTATGAGAAAAGGAAGGTCCATCACTGTTCCAAGTATGCATCCCTGAGTAATCCATATTGTTCATGATTCATCTTCGGATGTGAATGCTGCCAGCTAGAGAGCAAACTTTGGATTTACATATACTTCTCATGGATGTGATTCTACGGTGTGTGGGAATGATAGGGGCTATTGTAAGAAAAAGGTCATGCCGTACTTGCTGCAGTGTCTTGAAGTTCATCTGGAGTCTACCATGGTCTTTGCGCAATATCCTGAGTCACTGAAGCAGAAGCAGATTTGGGTAAAGATTTGCACTGCGTGGCTGAGGACCTCTTCCCAAGGCTGCTAGAATTAGTAATATGCCACATAATCTGCACATCACTTGTGTCCAGTGTGGGAGTACCGTTTACCCTCCGTGTTATCTGTAGAGGAGCTGCTAAGCTTAGCATAAAGAGAGAAATGCAGTTACAGCACACATGACTAACATTAGAAAATGATTCTTGAGGCTGTCACCAAAAATTAAAGAAAAAACAACCTCAGGCTCTTGAGACAAACACTTTGATGTACCTTGGAAAATAGCAGAAAAGCTGCTCTGAGTGCTGGGCAACCCACCAAGAGTTCATAAGTTAACAGGAATCAAAAAAGCATCGCTGTAAGCAGCATGTCTGTTTTGAGCCTTAAATTAGGCATACATTTTCCATCATGAAGAGAAATGCATGCCTGGGGCTTAAGGACAATGCAAAGAAGGTAATGGGAGTAGGACATAGTAGGAAAAATTTCCCAATTATGCCTTATGCTTCTCCTCATTCTAACAGCACCAGAAACATCAACAGCAAAAGCCAAGATGCTGAATTTTTCTTTCAGCAGATAAAGAAAGTGTTTGGGCTGGGATTGTGATTTATGACCAGTCTAGTGAATAAAGTGGTCCATGGATGCTGTATTGAGTAGTGGCCCTTGTCAGTCTGAGGGCAAACAACATGGCACAGGTCAAACCAGTTTTTTTTTCCTCTCAGAACAGAGTGGTTCCTCCTATGTTGCCAATTAAGAAGAATGCATCATAAGGACTCTCATCCAGGAGAGAAGAGTGTGAGCAGCAGTGGACAAAGGTCTGTTAACAGCTAAACAGAATGGAAAAGCACGTACAGGCATTTCAGCCTGGTCCTGTTGCAGTAACTAGCACAAATCAGTAAAAACTGAGACCATATGATGGGTCTCCTATAGTCACATTTGAGAAATTTACTGATGTGCCCCATGGAAAGTTTTTGCATGACATCCTCAGTAGGGTTTCCTGAGGAAGAATGGAGTTCACTGAGTCCATATTTTATTTTATTTTATTTTATTTTATTTTATTTATTTTATTTTATTTCATTTTATTATTTTTATTTTAGGAGTTTGAATGATTCTGTTACTGTGCTACTGAAGTCACTCACACTGTGTGGACAGCCTCATAATATCCTGTGCAATATGAGCAACTATTTTATGAATAGGGAATCAGATGCAGAGCAGGAATTTGTAGCTACATTGTCAGATAAGAATATCTGGGACATCATTTTTTGAAATTGGATCTCTTTTCATCTGCATTTGTTCTTCCTTTTTAATTCTAAAGTAGATAAGAATCTATTAAATCCATGGATATATCACCATTTCCAAAGGTACACAGAGCATACTTCAATATGTTTCTGGTGAATTAATCTCTGGCTCAGCCAGACAAGCTTGTATTATATTTTCAACTACTTTAAGAAGGCAACCATATCTGAGATGAAATATTTCTAATGAATTGCCTTAATCAATAAATATTTCAGAATAATAACTTGTGGGAATTCTCAATGAGTCAGTACATAATCACATTGAAGTGTGAAGTTGAAAGGACTGTTACCTGCACAAACTAGGGGTCTATATCTGAGCAGTGTGGGCGTAAAGTAACTTCAGGATGGAAAATGGGCCTAGATGTAGTCTCAAAAGAGCATAATGTATTCTAGAGATCCAGTTGCTGTTTCAAAATTAAACAAATTGGCCTGCCTGAGAAAATACTTGCGAGTATATATGTGTCTGTGTGCTGTTTTAAAGTCTGTTACCCCTGAGAGATGGCAGTGAATAATCCCTACGTGTGTAAATAATTTCGTAGTCAGTTTTGAGATAGAAGACTGCTATGTTCTTACAAGCTATTTTATTACTTCTTAATTAATGTATCTTCTCAGCTACTTAGTCAAATGCTATTTGCAGCCATGAAACAGGATAGAGGCTGGTGGAGGTTCAAGTTTATTTGACAGATCTAGCTTTTGTGGCTTTCTAGATGACAAATTAGTCTGTTTTTTGTAGCACTCTAATGACTGTAGTGATCCCAATATAGTTTCCTGAATTCCCAGCACCTTGTTTTCCTTAATGCTGTTCTTTGTTTGAATCTTTGAAGACATCTGTACATAATCTCTTCTACAGGTGTTCAGCTGTGGTCTCATCTGTAGAGACCATACGAGGATTTGTGCTGAGCTCATGTACAACTTAGCCATTCACAGTATGCTCGATAATGTCTTTAAGAAGTTTACTCACTGATAACCACACCTGATACTTGGGCTAATGTAAGTGAGCTTTCAGAGGCATAAGCAATGGTTTAAGTTTTTAGCACTCAGCATGTTATGCTAGCCTTTTATATAACCAGAGACATCGCTAACATGAAAACTAAAATTTATTCATGTTATGCAGCCGCTCAAAAGGAGTGGCATCATAAACAAGGACATGATACACATTCACTTTTGTTTGATATTGGCCAACATTTTGTCTTTCATCCCAGCCTTCTGATGTGCTATTCATAGACAATGGCAGGACTGCCTCCTTTGTTACTTTAATGCTGATGTTTATATCTGACAAAAATGGAAACCTCTTCCAAATTATATTGCATCATCCATCTTTGAGGTTTATTTCTTCACAGTATTTCAACATTATTGGTGTAGTTCAGTACCTGAATTATAAGAGCAAGTAGAAGCTTGGTCTCCACATGTGTCTTAGTGTCTGCTGTTTGCAACCCCATGCAAGTTGTGCAAAGAGGCTTCTCTAGAGAATTTGTGATGGAGGTTTGATTGAATAAGTCCTTGTTATCAAAGATATTATTTTAATGCTTCTAAAACTAAGAATCCTGCTTGGTTTAAAGTCTTCAGAGATGAAACATGTCTGACTTACTTCAGGTACAATGAGGATTTTAGGTTAAGGTTTTGTTATCAAACATTTTCCAGTATTTGATTACAGTAATGGAATTGTTTGTAAAGGAACCAAGATTTTAAGCCTCATCTGAAAATCTAGGTGGGTGTATTCACTAGAAAAAACAAATCCCTCTGCAAGTACAAATATATGCAATCTGATCCTTATGTGTATTTATTTGTGTTGTTTCAAGATTTGCTAGGAATGGAAATGAAATCTTTAATTCAAAAGCCCCCAAGATTTTGTCCGAAGTGTTAATTTCTGCTGATCACACAATAGCAATAATACATTTAAAATATTTTCTTCAATGGACTTACCCCTGGGAACCAAGGAAACGTTTGGCTTGTGGTCTATTGTGTACCAAGGACAAACAGGCTAAAATGGTCATCTTGGTCTGCTTAAATCTATTCTGGAATAAGAGTATGAAATCTATGACTCATATACTGGTTCTTTGAACAAAAGAGTAGTGACAAAACCGCTTAAACTAAAGTGCTCAGTAGTTGTTATGGTGACACATTAAACTATCCGATTGTCCTGGTTTGGATCCAGAAGCAATTAAAGATGTAAGGAAGGTGCTCTTCCATTTAGGAGCTGTTCAAATCAAACTTTGTAAGCTGTAGCTGAGAAATATCTTTGCAATGATGGGATTTCTCACAATAAAATAAAACACAAAATTTACACTGAAGTAACTAAGCTATGAAATGCCAAAATTAAGATGCTTGTGCAATGCTGGCTCACTTCCTTTGCCGTGCCCTTTATGTGTTTCTTTTTACATGATCACACACCTCATTTTGCAGATATGCAGCAATCACTGAATGGGAACTGAAGCTCTGCAAGGAAAGGTCTTTTTTCTAGGACAGCAAGAACAGGGCAAGGTGGTACCAAACAGTGCCTAAACAGTATAGACTGACCTCTGTCACATGCTACTGGGCCAGTTTCTCTGCTAAGTGCATAGAGGCATCAGTGGCATCTCTGTGACCATGATGTGTATGTGTGTGTGTGTGTGTGTGTGTGTGTGTGTGTGCATATACACAAACATATATTTTTACTATGATTTTTCAGTGTAAGGAGTGAAGGCATTGTTGCAGACTTGTGTTCTTATAAGGTGATACTGAGGGTGCCAGTTGTATGCTTACATGTGACCATGTACTACATGGCTTGCTGGGAGCCAAGCCTCTCACTGCAAACAGCAGTTTCTGGTATAAAGTACCCCCAGAATTGCACCTGGCCTTTGCTTTTCGGAGCACCATTTTTTTGCACTTGAAAAGTGAACATATGAGCAGTGTGCATAAATGTGGGTCTAAGTGATTTCAGGAATCCCCTGCAATCCCATGAGACCAATGCTAATTTCTCATTTCTGATAGTCAGTCTGAATGACTGCTGAACTCAGCTGTCCCTGTTGAGTTTGGCATATCTCCTTTTAATGAAAAATTCTCTGTTTTCCTGGAAAACTGACTTTTACACAACTAGATCGACCTCGATAAATGTGCTTATCAAGAAAAATGGTAAAATAACTGAGGAATATTCACATCTGAAAATGTAAGCTGCTCAAGAGCAGCAGGAATCCTGTAAATTGCTCTGTATTTGTGCTGTGCCATGAGCCTTGGGACCACATTATTGGCTGATCCCAAAATGTTGCTGTGTTTGTCACCAAGAAATTATCACCGCAATAAGATGGTAGTGACTATGGAGGTAGTGGCAGTGGAGTGGCTACTGCCATTAGTTGTGCTGTAACCCCTGTGTGGATGAGCAGGGGATTTAAACATTTTCATATGCCATCCTAATGGTAAAAGTATTTCTCTTTTGCAGCCTGGCATGAGCTGAAGCATTTTTAAATATAAAGTGGAATCTGAGAAGAATACTGGCAGCTCCCAAGTACAGCACAGTCTATGTGGGGGAAAAATGTGTTAGGTCTTGAGGTCCTAGCAGAGGCAGTTCTGGTAATGCAGCCCATCTAAGGCTTTGGTTTTGCAATTATGGGAACAGGTATAGTTTAGATACTAGAAAATACTGGAAGTAATTTCTATCTAAAATAGACAATTTTGGAGCAAAAAGGGGTTGGTTGCATGGTATGTCTGGAAGTTGGGTAGCTATCGAAGAAAGAAGGGGATTGAAGAAGCAGGCACCCCTGTTAGTCATTCTTACACTTTTTAAGCAGCAGCCTTGTCCTTGGCTTTGATGGATCCAGGGACAGCTCAAAATGTTACGGTCCGATAACATTCCAGCCCTAGCATGTGTAATTTCCTCAGTTTGTCTCACCAGCTCCTCTCTTCTGGGGTTGTAATAAAGTACCTGAGAAAACGCACACATGGTTTGGCCAAACAGGAGTCAGCACTCTCCTCTGTGAGTGCAGGGCAGGAGAGGAAGCACAAACGAAGAGCGTGCCTGTTGCTGTCTCTTGCAGCTCTCTGGGACCAGAAAGAAGGGACGAGACATGGAAGGGTTCGCGGTCAGGCGAGGCACTCAGCCTAAGACCCAGCGTCTGGCAGAAAGCCCAAGCTTCAGATTTGTGAGAAACTGTCTGGGGGAGAGAAACATCTTTACACTAGATGTGAAACAGGAGGGCCCGAGGGAGGCTTGGAGAGGAGCCCAAGAATGAGCACAGCCTGCTGCAGTCATCGGCTCCAGTTGGGGCCTCCCTTCTTCCACTCGCGTGAAACTATTTCTATTGTCATTAAGCCTTAAAGAGCTGTTTGTGTATCTGAATGTGCACGTGTGTGTGCGCATGTGTTTGCAAAAGTGACATGTTTAACTTCAGAGCTGACAACGTGCCTTTGGCAGATTCAATGTAAAAATTAACTTGCTCTCCGCCTCTTTTCTTTTTTTTTAAAGAATAAAACAAAACCAGATTGAGCTTTTACACTTAAAGCCCTAAGAAAATCATAAAAGTGAATTATGGGGTGAGAATTACTCTTTAAAGGAAAGCTTTACACTGGGGTAAACTTGGAACATTATACATAAAATATCACATATAACATTTATGTGTATAAAATCTGCTGAACTGGCCAGTTTCTGACTATTATATAAACTTTATGCATTTGAGAAAGCAGACTTTCTTTCACAGAAAATAATTTGTTCTAGCTTCTATTATAAAATAATAATCCCTTAGTATCACCACTTGATGCTATTTTCACAAGCTGTCTCCTCTGTGTACTCTTTGGGCTGAATAATTTGTCCTTTGTAGACTGAGCGTAAAGTGCATTGGTCTAACAAGCTAAAAGCACGATAGAAACAAGAAGAGAAAAGATAAGGTGAGGAAGTGAGCACACGCTCTAGACAAAGGGCACACACAGTTTTGGGGTGCAGAACTCAAATCTAAACCACTCCACATAGTTTGGAGAGAGAGTCTGGGTCTGGGCAGCTGTAGAGATAGTGAGTTCCAAAATTAATCTTCTTGATACAAGGCAGATCCCAGGTTTTATAGCCACTCATTCAGACACCTCAAAGAAGGGACTAGGAGAGGGCTCCCTGGGAAGGCAGTGAGCAGCAGCACAGAGCTGGTGACCAGAGAAGTGTTGGGAAACCTCTGCCAGGAGAAAGCTCCTGGGGCTGTCGCCTTTTCTCCCACTCTTCCTTGCTCTTGTTGCCTTGCTCCCACCAGCCTGAGGCTGACACCCCCAAAGGATGTCCCAGGGGAGGACTGTGAGCAGCAGTGATGCTTCTCCCAGTCCGGCAGACAAATACCTCCTCCTGGAGCAGTCGGACCTCCCTGGAGGCTGTGCACTGACTTTCCAGACTCACTGGACTCATACAGGCACTGGACACATGTTAAGTGAGCAGATCTGGAAAGAAAATTGTCCTCTGCTGTGTGCAGCGCTATCCTGATGAGGGCTGAAAGGGAGTGAAAGAAAATGCAACAGATACTTAAGCTGTTGCTTAATTCATGTCTGTCTGTGCTCAGATGCCATAATGACAAGGTCTTATAAAAGCCAATACAATGTAGAATAACCTGCAAAAGCATTTATGTGGTATAAGTCGACATTTCTTAGCCTATCTTTAGAAATACTGGCTATTTCTGCAGGTCATCTAGTGTTCAGCTTCTGCACAGCAATTCATACGAGATCTCTTTCTGCAAATCCACTGCTTGAAAGCTATGACTTGTAGAAATTGTTGCAAAATGATCTAAAAAGTAGAGCAAAACCAGAGACTGTTCACAGAACTGTAAGCTACAGAACCATTAGTTTTTTTCTTACTCTAAACTGGAACAGAAACTAAGCATTTCGGTGCCCTCAGAGAAACCCAGCATATATGATCGTCTCTAATTGCCTGCTAGGGAAAAGCTGTGATTATGAAGAAATCACTGATCTAATCCCATAGTAGCTTTTCCTAAGCTATATTTCCAAAATACTCTGTTTTATTTTCATTCTTCTAGTACTGCATTGGTTTAAAGAATTGCAAAATGTCCTTTTCACAATGAAGCAAACATCAACACTGGATTAACAGAATCAAGGTTTATATCCTGGAATGATAGAGAGAAAATAGATGAAACATTTAATTGAATTGCAGATGCTATGTCTAGAAGAGCAAAATACTCTGAGAGTAATTGAGTAGGTTGCCATCTACACTAAGCAGAGATTTCTAAAACAGAATACATATGGAGAATGCAAATGTGCAGAATGCACACATCTGTGTTGAATGTTAGTTTCCAGTGGTATCAAGGAATACACATGTTTTTCTTAGATTTTAGAACTTAGTGGTATCAGTGGAAATAAAATAAAATGTCTGATTATATTGCTGAAGTCAGCAGAGGAGGGATGCAGAAAAATCTTTTTCTTCTTCCTGAGAGACATCTATAATAAATCATTAGTAGTATATTAAAAAGTAGATTATAACCATGGGACTAAGTGTCTTCCTATTCACCAAAGGAGTAAAAAAGGAGGATATAAAATTTGAACAATATAAGTCTGATTTTGTGCTTATTTAGGCAAAATACAAAACCATCAAAATGGTCTCTCTATTATGTTGTTCAGTCCCTTAAACTTCATAGCATTTCAAATAACATTCAGTGGATGGAAAAAGAGAAGATAATTTTTTTCAGGGAATATTTGTGTTACAGAAACTGTAAGTCATGTTTTCTAGTTTTCTAAAACAAGCAGTTATTCTGACAACTGAGAAATTATGACTATATACAGTTAGAAATAATACATTATCAAATTTTAGCTTCTCAGGTAAGCAGAAATATAGTATTGCAGTTGTTATATTAAACCATTAATCTTATCATTCATTTACATTTCAGCTTGCAGCACAGAAGTCTGAATAACTAAGAAGATTTTAATTAAATCAAAGGACAAAGCATGACAATTTAATGACCTGATATGAAACCTCATATGTTACCATTTGCCCCAAGAGTCTCCTTGAAAAGAAAACAGTAAGAATCAGATTTTCTGATCTCTGTGGGCTTGGACAGCCTGTTCCCAAGAGAAATGAACAGGAATCAGGCTTTATTTTCTATTGGTGCTCGAACCCCACCCAAATTGCATCAATTCTGGATCAAAGAGATACTGCAATTATATTAAACAGGCAAACATCCCAAATTAATTACGAAAGTTATCTTCTGCAGTAAGGCCTTGTTAAGGCCCAGCAGCATTTTCTGTTTATAGATTTTGAGATAAAAGCAGTGCAGCAAGTCTTGGTCTTTGCTGGTTGTGAAAACAAAACAAATAATTATTTAGCCTCTCTTTTTCTGTTCATGACAAAACCACCTCTGTGCTTTAATTCTATCCTGGGCTGATAACACACCAGTCTTCTTGATATACTAGGAAGGAAATGGCGTGTGGATCACTGCTATGGCTTGGCAGAGCTATTCATGTGATGCCTGCACTTTGTCAGATGGCTTGGGAAATTCCAGAGCCGACACTCAAAGCTCTAGTTCAGGCAGGGATTTCCAATCCCTGATAAGCGTGAAGTTCACAAGAGTTGGCCACCCCACCTTTTCTGCGTCTGGTGGCTGTGTTACGGCTTGCATGACACATGCTGGTGGCCAGAGCTCCACCTAACAGCAGACATGACAGTCTGAGGATGTAAACTGGAGGAGGACTTGACTACCTTCCACTGACTAAAATAGGGGTTGAGGCCTCTTACTAAGGGTGGTGTAGCAGTTGAACCTGATGTAGAAAATACAACCCCAAAATCAGAATAAATGGTTACATAAGTATTGACATAAAAAAAACAAGAAATATGAATATGATTCAGAAATCATTCCATAAAATTAATTCTTTTGCTTTTCTCTTCAAAAATCCAGGTTTATAAAACACAGGTAGCTGTAAAACACTTCAAGAAATGCTTTATTTAGTTAAGAAAAAGGAATAACAAGTGGGGACCTTGAAAAGTTTTATTATGTTTGAAGTATACCTGGAACTGGTACAACTGAGGGCAACGATCAGTTGTAAAGTTCGACTTAAATTAATTACCTGAGGTTTCATCAAAAGCGCGTGGGTTAGGTAGTAGGAAAATAATGATCAGCATATCTTGATAGTACAGGAACTGCTATCTGGGAAAGATTTAGATTCTCTTCTGTTAGGAAACTTTAGGAACGTTTTACACGAAACTCTCTCAGATGTATTCTATGTATATAAGTTCTTCAGCAGAGGAGGAAGTTGGATTCAAACCTTACTTTCCTATGACTTGAGGATTCTAAAGGAGCTGGCCAATATTATCCAGGAGATTATTTTGGATGAACATAAACATCCTTTCTGTTATATGGATTTGTTTATATTTTTTTAATTTATTCCATACATAAAGACAAGAGTTCAGATCCAATACCGGTGAACTGAAGAACATTGCATTACTCTATTATTTTATTGGGTTATTCAGACTCTCACAATGAATCATTTTCTCAGCTTAAATAAGTCAATCACATCTGGAGCTGGTCAGAATATTTTCAGTGAAATGAAATGTCACTTCATCAAAGCCAGAATGTTGTATCAACATATCAGTTTTGACAAACATTTCTTGAGAAAGTTTTGGTCTGGGGTTCCCTTGTCACTTATGGCCAGAGGAGAAAGAACTTGAGCTGAAAAGATCAGGTTTTATATCCCAAAACAGACATTTCATAACAAATTCCATTTGCAAAAATGTTTGAGGGGGTTGTTTTCATTCCTCTGAATAGCAAAAACAAATACCAAAACCTCGAAATCTACAGCAAAATGGAATCCTTGTCCTCTGAATAGCTCTAATCACATCTGAGCATACAAAATGCTGATTCAGTGGCTCATATTTAGAGGATTTAGGTATACCAGAAGGCAGAAAATCAGGAAACCATAAGAAATGTGTCTGTATCTTGGTGGTTGGTTTCTTTTTCCTTGAGATAGAACCATTTACCAATCAGCATGTAAACATCATTGAATTTGACTCTTGCCATAAAGATGTCCACAAAACATGCACGACAGCATGTTCTGTATCTTTCACAGCAAGAATTAGTGAAGTGCATAGCTAAGTCCTTCCTAAGTGATGTAGGATACAGAATGGTCCCTATGTGATTAGAGGAGCAGCAGCAATATGTTTTCATTAGCTCATTAAAAGTTTTTTGACATTTCAGTTATTCAGTCATGGTTAAGACATTTTGGCTGCTCCAAGGAGAGAGTGAAACTCATTTGTATCAGATAGAACAGGAGGTTCCAGTACCACTGATGATGCTCATTACCTGCTCAATTGCGTAGTGGAAAAAATGGGCAGTGTGCATGACTGCAGGGAAGAGGAAGATACAGCTGTGGCAATCACTGCCCTGGCTGGCATTTTGTAGCCAGATTTCTGTAACCCATTTGTAGCCATTAGAAAACGATCTTGCAGAATATGTATTTTAAGCGGTTATTATTGAAAAGGGCAACGCCTGTATCTGGAACACATACAGTGACATGTTCACAATGACAGAAGACAAAATATTGTAACAAAAGGAGATGCTGAAGTTCTGCTCTATGAAACTGAGCTTGTAAAAAAAGTGGGCTAAAAAAGCGTATCCGAACAGTTTCTGCAGAAAATCCTGAGAAAGACAGATTTCTTCAAACATGAAGGAGCCATGTGTTAGTGGAGGAGGCTGAAGTCTGCCTTCCATTTCTGACACATACATACAGCAGTGTCGTATACTCCCCACATGTACAGATCAGTGTTACCAGTGGTAGAAGCACCTTCAGAGAGGGCATTGCTGCGGCTGAGACTTCCCTTGGTAAGGAGGAGCCTTACGGGAATAGCATGACCACTGCACCTGCCCTGTCTTCTCCTCCACGGGTGGGTTATACCACAAAGTGCTGAGGAGCAGCAGAACCAGCATGTGAGAAAAGGCTGCTAAGGAAAAAAATATTGAGGAGAGATTGATTTCAGGAAAGGGAGTGCTAATGCTGCACAAAGCCAGATGTGTGACCACATGTACACATGTGAGATCGTTCCCGTTATTCTCTAAGAGTTGGAGTAATCCTGCATATCAGTGGAGCTCATATTGCAATGCAGGCAGTAATTTTTCTGTGGGGAGTTGGTTTAATCAGTTTACAGGAATATTAAAGCATGAAAGTGTGTTTGGTTTTTTTTTCATTAACCATCTTCTCATGAAGAGTATCACCAGATGAATTCTCTGCAAAGAAGTTAAAAATCCACAGTTCTGATTTTTGCTGTTCACCTTTAGCCTGGAAGGTCCAGAATATTTTTCTTAAGCTGTTCTTACAGCAGAAGTTCAGATTTTAAGGGATCTGGAAGACTCCATTTTATCTGTGTTGCTAATGGCACTACGCTGTGATAAGACTTGAAAGTGAAAGCTGAACAACAGAAAGGAGGCGAGATTAAGGATTTTGTTTTAGTTGGTGCAGGGATTAGTTTCAGTGGATTTATGGCTGTTGTTTGCAATTACGGAGCCAACTGCATTGATGCCTGTGTCTCTGATTTCGTGGTACGTATTGCCAAACCACATCACTTACTGCTCTAGTAAGGCTTCAGAAGCCTTAATAGAGAGTGTGCACGCTGCTGGCAGCCTCAGTTTAAAAGCCAGAGATAAACTGAGAATAGAAACCGATGTACAGCTTCACCTTCTGGCTCTGAGGAACTGACAAGTTTATACTGTGTTTTTGGCCTATTTTCTTAATATGTGGGAATAAAATCACAGCTGTTATTTTGTCTGAGACTTGTACATCTACTGTTGAGCAAGAGGATAATTCTTATTTCTTACACATGCCATTGCATTTGTTCTGATTGCTTCTTTTTAAACTAAATTGCAAAAATACATTTATTTTCTGATTCAGAAGCAATAGTGAACAATGCTCATGAAACACTCCTAAAGAGGAAAAAAGATAAAATCTTGATGCAGCTGGCAGGATATACGAGATAAAGTGTTTTCTAAAAGGAATAATTAGGGGAAAGATCCTGTTTGCCAGAATAATTAAATAAAAACCTTTAATACAGCTGATAGCCAATGTCTCAGTGAAAAAGGAAACCTTAATTTTAAATATTAAGGATAACATCTATCTTTGCCTAGATCTGGACATTATTGGCACTCTCCATAAATCATCCTCTTTTTAATTTAATATGAGCATCTGTAAGGTCCAGAGATAAATTAATTGCTGCCAGATTTAAATAATACGCTTGGTTTCAGGCATTTCCTGGGGATTAATGACAGGTTAGGGGGAGCTGAGGGCCTAAAGTTCAGCCAGAAACCATTAACCTCAGGTTATCATTAACCTCAGGAAACACCCTATGTCTCAGCCGTGTTTGCTCCTACAGAATGGAAAAGAAAAGAATAATGCCATGTATTTCTTTTAGAGGTGGATGTCATTCCAGTTGTACCTGTGGAGAATTTTAACATGGCATGAATCGAATGTATGCATCCACTTGGCTTATCATAGCTCCTCCAACAGGAAGGGTTTAATGCAAATGATATATTGTATGGATGCCTTTTGTTTGGGAGCCAAGTGATAAAATCATAAGCCCATGGAAACCAAGGCGTGTGTTAGTATGGGATGTGTTGGGACTTTGAGGCTGACATTTGGCTTGCAAACACACCTTCTGTGGGCATGCTGAGCACATCTCCTGATCTGTTCATTGCTGTCCTCAGAGTCTGCTCAGCAGCATTTGGGTGCGGGGAAGTGGGCCTCATGTTTCTTAATTTAAGCAGTACAAAACTGTGTCTGGAGGAAAATGATTCAGAGTTCCCAACTCAACTTATTAAAAGATGAATTTTGACCTACTTTAAAATTGCAGAGACCTCCGGAGACATAATATCTGGATGCAGAAAAAAAGAACAATATTTTTAGGGAAGGTTTTATAGTTCCTTGAGCCGGAAGGTTTCCAAGCATTTTAAGAGCATTTATTAATTAAAGCCCACAACATTCCTGCGAGATGTGTTAGCCACACTCTGTGCTAGTAATAACATTAGAGATGACACCAGACGAAATCTGGGGAGGGAGGAAGAAGATGGCACCATACAGGGACAGGGCTCTGAGAATTCCCACTTTTCTCTCAATCCTGCTGTGGATGTGGGCCATACTCCAGGCTTTGTCCACACAGACAGGAAAAAATTTGGAGCTGAGACTAGTGCTGTATATGAGGCTTGGAAAAGTGTCACTATGAATTACTGTTACTATGAAAAAGAAGGAAGCAAGTTAATTTAAACTCGTTTCAAGGCACAGCAAGTGTGTGCCAGAGACAGAACAAATTGTTGGTGGGCCCTACAGTGGTTTTCAAGTGCTGGTCCAATGAGAGCTTGGACTATGGCCAGGTTCTGATGGACCGTAACAACTACTCATGTGTGTAGTGGGGTTTGGATGCACCTTTTTAAGTATCAAATTCTCTTACTTAAGGGTATACAAGTTGATGTCTAGCTTGAGCTACACTTTTAGGCTTCCTGTGTAGTTAACGCAGACTCTCCCATGGTTTTGAAGTAAGTATCTAAAATGCTTCCCTCCTTTGGAAGTGTGTGGTTTTTTCCCACCATTTTAGTGTGGGACTCTGAAAGACCTTTTCACAGCTGTAGTTTGAATGAATACTAAGCGGGAGAAGACCTGGATATTCCCACGGAAGGGATGGCAAAATGTCCTGCTGGCTATTAACTCCATGAAGACTGTTGGGGACTGGACACATAATCTATATTTACACACAAGCACACATACACCAGTTTGCTTTAGGCAGCAAAAAGACTGCAGGCTCATGTTGGCTTCATGGAGGGAGATGATGGATGAGTGCAGAGAGATACATTTGGAACAACACTTGCAACACAGATTAATCTTCCTGAAACTTGGTATGCTGACAGGGCTGCTCTTTGTTTTCTGGTCTGTTCAACTGGGTTTAGTTCAATGTTCATTTTTTATGATAGTTCTTACATGCACAAATCTATAGTATAGACGGTTTTGTATCTGCTTTTCATTATAATGCAACTTGTACATTACTAAAATATGTTCTAATATATAAATCTTATCCAGTTTATGTTTTTGTAAGCCTACATGTTACTTTTTCTTTTTGCTTTTTATGTTCAGGCTTTCTTATTACCATATATAAAATGCTTCTGTTGCCAGGCTTCTTCTCTAACTCTGCTAATGGCAAACCCCACTCCTTGAAACCTGTGACAGTTCTGCAGACAACTGTAGAGTATTTTTTTATGGATTTCAAATGCTAAAGAGAAATGGCACAGACGTCTCTTAAAGCACATTAGATCAACACTGTGGCCAAACTGCAGCACTATGACTGGAAAAAGGGCCTCCCTGGAAGCTGGTAACAGAAGAAGTTTCTAAAGAAAGAAAATTCCAAGTGTGGAGAACATAACATCTTTCCTGAAGTTGCCAGAAAACAAAGGATTAAACTTAACTAAATCTCTCTCCTGCTTTTAGTCCACATTTGGCTGCAAAGAAACGGTATCAGGCCAGCTGCACAACACAACCTAATTCCTCACAAAATATAATAGCAGTGGGCTACTGAGAGTGGTAGTCTGTCTTTCATGTGCACCAGTGGGATATCTCTGGTTTACCAGAGCTTGTGATTCATTGGCCCTGTACTTCTGATTTTAGTAAATCTTGCTGTATCTGAGCTTTATGGAATTGAAGGACAATAAATTCACACTGCTTTCTACTTGCACACTAGGAAGGAACATGAAATCTCCCCATTATATCAATTACCCCCTTCTCCACCCAGCCTTTAGCACTATTGGAATTGCTCACTTCTGCAGTTCATTCTGATTTTCACAACACCCGTGCAAGTTTTACATAGGTAAGTGTTACTACTCAAAGATGGATGTCTTCTCCTGAGGTTCCTAGCATGAGTAATGCCACATTTGTCTCTGTGAAGGTGGTGAGGCATCTCCCCAGGTTTTGGAGTCCAGACACAAACTTTGCTGTGTAAGCAAGATGGGGCAAACATGCAGCGAGCACAAGAGCCCCTGGAGGCAAGGACGGTTAACTTTTTAATGCTTTTTGGTCACTGTTTTCCCCAGCACCACAAATGGAGGTAGAATTAGCTGTGCAGTAATACCACCCCTCAGGTGGGGTTGCCAGCCCAGTCTGGTCCTACACATGTCCCTCTTAATTCCTGCTCATACAGAGGAGTGCCCTGATCTGCTTGACCCATACGTTCATGACCAGGCCAAATAGCTTTTGGGTTGGCAGAGGGTCACACTTGTGTGATAATGTGCTGTGGAAAGAATTAGAGGTCCTGCACTTCTGCAGCTACTGGGAAATATATCCATTTTTGAGCAAATGGAGAGAAGAACTATGTCTGAAGTAATGCTTCCTATAGAAAACACAAATATTCTTAAACTGAAGAGAGACACTTTCAAATGCAGCATCAGATATCTAAATCAGAAAGTGTTCCAAATATTGTGGTTGCTTTTTGGAGATGAAGATTTAGGACTAGTGTCATAATTTCTTTCATTTTTAAATTCCTTTTTCCTAAAATGTGCAATTTATGTCTATATTGTATACCTGCATATATGTTACATGCATCCCATATGCATTGACTGAAACAGCACTCTCCATTCTCAATTCCTATGATAACACTGTCATACACGCATACAGCTAAATTAGTGTGTTAGAGAATTTCAAAGATACTGATCCTCAAAAGGGGAAAACACATTGTCACACATTCCCACCCAGGTCAAACAAGTTATATAAACCATCAAAAATAGCTTACAGAATGAACCAGATGTAAGTAGTCTAATATTCCATGTTCATGCATCTTTATTTCAATTGTCTAGAACTAAAAGCAGAAGGATACTTGATATCATTAAAAATAAATGGAGGTTATAATTGCTTAAAAGATTATAGCATGAAATTTGCATGACTGATGTGCTGCAAAATACAAGAGGGATTTACTTACAGAATTTAATGTTGTTTTGCTTCTAGATGCAGCCTGCATTCAGGCATATCAAGAAATAAGATCATTTAATGGTTTATTCATTCTATTTAACAGAATATATCCATAGCCCATCATCCACATATTCACCTGCTGTCAGCTGCTATTGAGCTCTGTAATGAACAGCTGTGGAAAGGGCAAAAAATGTACAACAACCTCTGGCTATTTGCATTTAAGATACTTAGTTCTGTGTGAGAAGAATGACATGTAATCAACTAGGCGCATGGGTAAAAATAGCAGACTCCCTTTCTGCCTACCATTTTTCTCTTCCCTTAGAAATGTTTACAAAATTCATGAATTATTTGCATTTTGACTTTCAGAACAACATAGAATTTTTATAGGACAAAGGGTTAGATTCTGTCAGTCCCATTTCTGAGGGGTAACTGGAGAAGGGAAGCACTTCTCAGCGTACACCATGGAAACAGGTTCTGATACGTTCTGTCAGTAGATAAAGTCTCATTAACAGGTCAGTGATAGTCGTGCCTGCATAGCAGGGGAAACACCTTGATAAGGAAGCAGATTTAAAGATCAGTGCAGTAACCACTGGAGTTGTACTGGGTTGGTAATGGTCTCTCTTGAAGGTGGGACACCTATTAAAATCTGCAAGAGGCCTTATGCAGTGACACTCAGAGCATCTCTGCTTGAAACGGAATTGCAGCTCTGTCTCTGTGGTGCATTCATGTTGTCAGAGTAGTGCTTGAAAATAAAGGTTCAGCCCTAGGAAGGCCCTGAGTGACTTCTGAGAGTACTCCTGGTTCCCCTGGATATCAGTTGGAGCTGGGATCCAAACCAGGCCCTTCCAGAAAGCAGGAAAACAGGAGACAGTGAATAGCAGGATCTTGCTTGTGAGTCCTGCTGTTGGACACTGAACAATAAGCAAGTCTGTTCTCAGATAAAGTTCTCTGCTAGGCATCCGCTGACTGGGAAAATATGAGGGCTCATTTGATACCAATAGCAGTGTTATCTGCTATTATCTACTGCGGGTTAGAAAATTATATTTTAAAGGTTATTTACTAGAAACAACAGGGACATTTAGCTCTCCAGTCATAGTCAATAAAATCTGGCCAAAGGAAATACATCCAAGTTTTTCCTAATAATAAACAAAGATTCTTCAGTTGTGTGCTTTTAAAGTTTCCTCTCAGCTTCAGGGTAGCATGCAATGGATGGAAATAATAAAAAGATACTGAGAAAGTGGTGTTCCATGAGCCAATTTGCAGGAGATTGCATGACCTAGATGACTGGAAAAATAATAAGATTACAGTGGAAGCTTGTAAATATTAGGTGTAGCTTCTAAAATCCCTTTTAACCAGTCAAAATGGTGACTAAATCATTCCAAGAAGCTGGACTAAAACTATCAGATATTGTAAAGCATTTATGGCTTTACTAAGTACTAGAAGAGCCAGTATGTTAGGAGAGTTGAAAGCACCATAAAAAGATGGAATTGCTGCCTTTCTGCAGTCACACCAAAACCAGCTTCATTTTTAAAAATTAAATTTTTAGACAAATTGGTAGTATATAGTGAAAACTGAGAACATGATCCATTTGGAAAATAGTCAAAGTAATTCTCTGGTTAATTGCAAAACCAGGTTACTGTGAGCATTTCAGTAAAGAGGCTTCTGCAAGCATGTGCTGAACAGCATGGACTGGAAAGGCAATATTCAGAATGAATTGTCCCACTCTTACCAGTCCATTATCTGCAAATGGAAAAGCCAAAAAGCTTTTTGACATAGAAACATAACAGCAATATCTCTTTTTTTGTGTGGTGCGATGCTGAGTGGAACTGAGTCACACTGAGCATCACTCAGTACAAGTGGTGCTGAGGAAACTGAGCCAAGAGGGAAGAGGAATGAATGACAACATCTCACTCAAGATGTGATTTCCTCCCCATGGAGCATCCGTGCACAGCATGGGAGTCCTGCATTTGGCCCCTGCCCCCCTGCACACTCGCTGAGGATGCTCACTTCTGAAGCATGATGCCAACCTGCAGTCTATCGTCTGCCTTGTAATCTCCTGAGCCAGACACAGCAGTTGCCGAGTCATGGGTGGAACTCACATCTTCTGCCTCATTGCACAGTGCCCATAGGACTAAAGCATTAGCATCTAGGCATCCTCCTCCCGGCATGTGAACTGACAGATCAGACATATCCTTCGCATGTGAGAGGCAAGGCGCTGCCTGGGATGTCAGAAAACATAGCTACACAAGTTTGTACAACATAGGAGGATAATCAGGAGGAAGAACTGAGGAACAGTTGCTTGGTTCTTCTACAATTTACAGAACCTGAGGATAGCTCAGCTTGGACGGATAAAAGAAGCACTGGAGAGACATTAGTTATCTTATATGCTGGAAATTACCACAATAAAATGCAAAGATAAGTTTTAGTGAGAGTAAGGTAACATGAGAGGATCTGGATACAGATGTGTCTTACTCAGAAGTCTCATCAGACCAAACAATTTAAACTTCAGATATGCCAAGAGATTAGTCTCAAAATATATCTGGCTACAGAGATGTAAAAGCAAAAGAGAAATGGCAAAAAGTTTCTATAAACAGTTCAACATCCAAATTAACTTTGTTAAGGGCCTGCTAGATTTATTCTCAAATGCAACTGAAACCCAGGGCAGAGCTGGGATTTAGGGAGTTTTGCTCTGCTCTTCTGTCCGCAGCACAGCCCTGAGGACCCAGGCCTGTATTTAGAGTCCTGGGCTCAGAGATGAAAGGAAGTAGAGCCTGAATAGTGTTCAGTGACTTGAGAGCCTTCTTCCTTTTGCAAACTAGAACAGAAATATCCTTGTCTCAGATTTGTCTCTGAGGCTGAGGAACCCACAAAAGCAAAGAAAGCAACCCCCATGGAATCTGGGACCATATTCGAGCCCCAAGAGTTCCTTCGGATGTTTTTCCTTTTATGAGCACAAAGGTCAAGAAATCAGCCTGGATTCCAGCTGCTGCTCAAAATGTCCATGCTCCTGTGGCTTCAGCTCAGACAATTAATGGTGCTTAAATGTTAAATGTTCCTGTCTGAGGGTGGAATTGGTTTCTTGTCTGGGTTAGAAACTGGACATGAGTTGTATGCCTCAACTCCATCAAAGCTATTCTTCTCTCCATCACCCTTATGTACAGGGCCTATAGAATTATCCATCAACTGCTGCTAATGGAAAAACAGTCATGCAGGCTGGCCTGCTCCATGCACAGTACTCCCCTTGCACACCCCATCACACCCACCTTTTGTTTAAACATTTGTAGACTGAAATATCCTGTTGAGCCCCATTCTGTGGGAGAACATATTTGCGAGACAAAGCAATGCTGTGGTCTACCAGGAGGTCTATGACTCTCTCAATGAATTATTCACTACTTTGCTGTGGTCTACATGCTAGGTCACCCGTGTTCACAGCAGAGAATGAAGCATTATTCACTATCAAACCTTTGGTTTTCTCTTCTAGGAGGTTCTTCCCCCCACCCCCATTGCCCTTTCAGGTTTTAACAAGACATTGCATTCTTTCAGACTTCCCCTGGGCAGCAGTTTTGTGCACTTGCAGAGGTACGACAATAATAGGTAGAGAGCCAGAGCAGTTGTAAATTGTAGCAGTTAATGTCAAATTGATGGGGTAGTGATCAAATGAAGTTCATAACCACAGAACGCAACCTGGGGGTGGAATGCTGTTTCAAAGATTGCTAATGACAGGGTTATAAAATCATAAAATAGAAGGCTTTTTCCACCGTGAAAGTTTGAAATCATTTATTTGGCTGACCGAAGGTATTAACAGTATTAGGGTCAGACTTTTATAAGACATTTAATGCAATTGCTAATCAGCGAGAGGGCTGACCAGTCCACTTTGTAAAAGCTACTGAGGGAACAACACCTGCATTGTGTTTCTATTCTTGCACACCCCAAGTGCACCTTTAATGATCTCTGGGTTCTCCAGTATGGTGCTCTTTAATTAGAAAGCACTGATACAAAAGGAGAGCAATGCTTGACTAAAAAGAGCAGTTTTGGGAATTTCAGATCTGCCTTTTAACCACCGGTGTTCAAAAAACCAAAGCAGTGGGCAATGATATAACGTTAGTAGAAGGGAAAACATTTATAGCTCATCCAAGCTGGACAGAGCACAGCTGTATCCCAGCTGGGATCTCCAGCCACAATGCTAGAGATGCCTCAGAAGGAAAAAAGAGGTTGGATCCATGAAAATATCATAAGATAAATAGGTGTGGACAATATCAGAGAAATCCCATTTACATATGGAGGTACGGAATGAGCAGTACAAATGAGGCTTACAGTTTTGTAAATGGATCCTGCTGTACTTTTGCATCTATTTATTTATTCACCTATTTATTTATTTATCGCGGTATTTATTTCTGTGGCTTCTGCTTCAGATGTTGAGAATAATCTATCATATGATTTATTATGCTCTCCTTGCTCATTTGTGCTTACTTAGTCAAGAAACACCAAAGCTAGAAAAAAATGCTTAGCTTGGAACTGGCCTTTTTTCCCCTCAGGGCAGAACATGGAAAAGGGGAGAAACCCACTTGTAAAAGCTACAGCATGAGCAGGTTTTGATTAGTGAGAGTTTAATATCCTCAGATTAACACAAAGCCTCCGAGCCAGATAAATCTTGGCTTCCCTACTACAGATGCCAGCCTTGCCAATTCCGATGTGCCACCTAAGTGCCTGTAAGTCCACACCTCACAGAAATGTGGACAGTCTCTTTGCACAGTCACTGTGTTTGGAAAAGATGCGTGCTCAAAGCGATTCCTGGCATCCTTCATTGCAATCAGCTGTCCAGTTCCTGATGTGTTGGAGGACTACGCCAAGCGGTAACTTTTCTTTTGCTTCCAGTCTTCCTACTTCTGCCCTATTTTCTACTCAGATGCTCTTCACAGCAGGGTATCTGTAGCTCTCTAGAAGCTGGTTAGGTGCTGTTTTACCCGGCAGCCCTCTGATCACTTCCTTCACTGCTCCCAAAGGCTTGGGAGCATCAAATTTCATCCTTTGCAGTTTGTGGCCCTTTGAATTACATGGCAATCATCTCAGAAATGTACCTTCTAGTACTGGGATTCAGGTCTTTAAAGGTTCTGAATTCTTTAAAGCAACTTTAGATGCCGCAGACATGCCTCTGTGGGCTTTGTATTTCCTAAGCAGTACTTAGGATATCCCGGCAGCTCCACAAGGCTCTTTTGCAAATTCCACCAGATGCTTATTGTTTTAAGTTAGGTCTTCATGTAAGGGAAATAAAACTGCAAACCCCCTTTTCTCCATTAGTACTTAGTATTAGGCATCTGACTCCTGTGTTGAGAGCATAATACAGATGTTCAGCTGTGTAGGTCTACTTGACTGATACATTGCTAGCAAACATTTAAAGGCTGATGTGAGCCAGAGAAGAACCCAGGTCCAGGTGACACCAGCTGGAGGGGAGCGAACTATGTGCCATCACTTGGAACAATATAATCAGTGCTAAATTAGCTGTTGATCAGCTGTTGAATCTGGTATCATTCAATTATATCCTGCAGATGCACCGTGGAAACAGTCTTGGGAGAAGCAGTAGGTTGAGAGACACAGAGATATATGAGTTAGTTGTGATTTTGAGAATAGAAGGCAGTAGATTCCTTCAGTGGAAAAGCTGTGGAATATTCTCCTTCCAGTAAGTATTTTATACTTTGGCAAAGAAAGCTCAAGATCTACAGCATCAGTGACAACAGCAAGCTGCCTGTTGCATCTTTCCATATGTTACCGCATCCATCAGCTGGTCATGTTGTCACAATAGTGACCTGTGAAAAGTTTAAAATGTTGAAATAAGAAGTAGCATTATGCTTGCAATAAATACTCTATTGTTAGTGTTGCATTGGGATGAAAGAGCTCAGGTCACCTATCAAAGCAGTTGCTTTCACAGTGCTCTCAACATCACAGAATTTATAATGGTTACCTGGCATTTTTCTTTACTGTTAATTATTCAAATGATTTTGTTATGCTCAAAACTGATGCATTAAGTCCTAGATAAGTGGTCTGTGTGGTGGGTATGTAACTGGCTGACTGCCCGCACCCCAAGAGTGGTGGTGAATAGGTAGTTCCTTTCCAAACTGGAGAGCCCAAAGTGGGGTCCCCCAGGAATTGGTATTGGGCCCAGTGCTGTTCAATGTCTTATAAAGGATCTGGAAGAAAGGCCAAGTTTTCCAACAGTACCAAACTGAATGGGGAAGTGAATGCTTTGGAAGGGAGAGACACCCTGCAGGATTGCCTGGATATGCTGGAGGAGTGGGCTAAGAAGAATGACATGAAATTCAAGAGAGACAAATGTAAGGTTTGCACTTAGGAAAAAGCAATCCAAGAGTGCAGCACAGGCTGAGATCTACCTAGTTTGGGAGCAGCTGTGTGAAAGGGGTCCTGGTGGTCACTATGGGCAGCAGTGAGTGAATGGTGTGTTGCCGTGGCAAAGCAAGCCAACAGGATGCTGGGTTGCACCAACAAGGGCACCACCAGCATTGATAAAGAAGTCATTATCCCACCTTACTAAGTGCTTGTCAGGCCACACCTGTAATATTGTGTTTAATTTTGGTCCCTGCTACACAATAAAGATATGGACAGGCTAGAGAGGGTGCAGAAAAGGGCCACAAAGATGATGCAAGGACTGGGAAGCCATGTGAGTTAAGGCTCAGAGAACTGGGTTTGTTCAGCCTAGAGAACAGAAAGCTCAGGGGAGATTTTATCACTATGTTTCAGTTTTTAAGGGTTGGCTACCAAGAAGGTGAAGACTCGCTTTTAACAAGGAGTCACGTGGAAAAGATAAGGAGCAATAGAGAGATTCTGGTTGGACATAAGAGGAATATTTTTCTCCACTGAGAACAACCAGACATTGGAATAGTAGCCTCAGGAAAGTGATGGATTCCCCAACATTGGATACTTTTAAGATTCGTCTGGACAGAGTGCTGTGCCGTCTTGTCTAGACTGTGCTTTTGCAAGAAAGTTTGGACCAGATGATCCTGAAGTCCCTCCAATCTGGTATTCCATGATTCTGTGATTCAGCTTTCAAAACCACACATACCTGGTTTGGTTTTAAGCAAGGTCTTCAAGCTACAGTGTCTGGGGCTGACCTGTTGTTTCCTAAGGGCTGGGCTTTGTGAGATACCTGGTAAAAATTTTATCAAGTCGTCTGCCTCATGCTTTGTGAACATGGAAACCTGGAGTCTTGCAATCTATGAGTCAAAAGCATTTTCTGGAGAACATCCTGCTTACTCGTGGTTGGCCAGTGACAAGACCAGAGGCAATGGGCACAAAGTGAAGCACAGGAGGCTCCCTCTGAACATCAAGAAACACTTATTTTTTTTTGCTGTGAGAGTGACTGAGCACTGCCACAGGTTGTCCAGGGAGGCTTTGGAGTTCCATTCTTGAGGGCAGTCAAAAGCTATCTGGACATGGTCCTGAACAACTGCCTCTAGATGCTCCTGCCAGAGCAGAGGGGACTGGACCAGATGACCTCCAGAGGTCCCTTCCAGGCCCAACCATTCCATGAGTGTGGGATTCTATCTTTTCCTTCAGGTCAGTTTTCAAGACCCTTTGCTACCACAGTGTCCATTGCCAAGTTGCTAGCTAATGGATTATTAGGATCTCTTGTTTCTCTTCTTAAAGGAGCATGTGCCCACGTTGTACTAAGCCAAGCGATCCTGCCATATGACCTTTTTTTTCAGTGCTCCACTGTTTCATGCCCTCTTTGTTTACTTTCACCAACTTGTCACATTTTATTTTGAGATCCTAAAATACTCTGGAAAGGACCTATTTCTCACATTGTGTTTGAACAGCAGGTAGAAATGGGTGCCTCTAGTCTGGCAAGCTACTGCCAGAAGAGACAGTGCTGTTACTAAATGTCATCCTGCTGGGCATATTCTCAAAACAAAGCATCTTCTCTAATTAAATGAGATATTTTTCTCTTTTCCCTTAAAAAAATAGTTAAAACATAATTAACTCAGTCTTTTTGTAAAGACATGTGACTCAGCTGCACTAAATTAAGGTCAGGTTTATACCTTCCATGCCTCTTAGTCATGCTATATCAGTAATCACAGGGACAAACACCCTTAGAGGCTGCAGGAGCAGTCATGGAGTTCAGTGTGAGTAAAGGAAGTAAAGCTGTGTTAAAAAGTTCCCTTTACTACTTGGCAGTTTATTAAGATATACCTTGTTCACCTGCTGCTGCCTGCACACCAGATTTAGCTCTCTGCAGGAATCTGAAGGCATTTAATGTGCAGAAGCTGAGAAATGCAATGGAAAACATAACACTTCCGCTTCATGCTTTTATGAAAAACAATGTACTTCAACAGTGACTGAGGGCCTGCTCATCCCTTCCAGATTTCCACTCCCTCACATACAGGTTTGGAAGAGAAAAACAGATCTGATGATCTTTACGAACTGGCAGGCTGGGCAATGCAGTGTGTTTCCTACTCAGCTCTTTGGGCTTTCTGTGACACATCACCAGGTTAGAATCATAGAATCATAGAATAGTTGGGGTTGGAAAGGAACTTAAGATCATTCAGTTCCAACCCCCTGACATGGACAGGGACATCTCCCACTAAACCATGACACTCAAGGTTATGTCCAACCTAACCTTGAACACCACCACAGATGGAGCATTCACAACTTCCCTGGGCAAACCATTCCAGTGCCTCACCACCCTTACAGGAAAGAATTTCTTCCTCATATCCAATCTAAACTTCCCCTGTTTGTTTGAACCCGTTACCCCTTGTCCTATCACTACAGTTCCTCATGAAGAGTCCCTCCTCAGCATCCCTATATGCCCCCTTCAGTTACTGGAAGGCTGCCATGAGGTCTCCACGCAGCCTTCTCTTCTCCAGGATAAACAGACCCAACTCTCTCATCCTATCCTCATAGGAGAGGTGCTGCAGTCCCCTGATCATCCTCGTGGCCCTCCTCTGCACTTGTTCCAACAGTTCCATGTCCTTTTTATGTT
>JASSUY010037992.1:43867-70712 GCA_032466535.1 Forpus xanthops | reverse complement strand
GTGCCTGGAAGGCAGCTCGGGGCCCGGCGCCCCGCGTGTAGCCGCGGGGCGTGCGGGGGGCCGGGGGCGGGGCGGGCTCCCGCCTGTGCTCCTCCGAGGCTCCTCCCGTCGGGAAGGGGGGGAGCGAGGCCCCCCGGCCCCGCAGTGCGCGGAGAGACGGCGGCGGAGGGCGAGATGTGGGGCACCGTGAGCCCGCCCGCGGGGCGCAGCTTTCCGCCGTCACCGCGGCCGCAGTGCTCAGAAACATCGATAACTGAGGCTTTAAACTTGGCGGGCGGGGGAGAAGCGGGTCCGTGTGCGGGCCGGGGGCACGGCTTCCCCGCGGGACGGCCTCCCGCTAAGCAAGGGCACGCTGGGTGATGGAAGGGGCACTCGGTTTAAAGGGCTGCGACGGACTCGTCCCTGTGCCTGGCGGGTCCGTGCCGCCGCTCGCGGAGCAGACGCGGGGCTGTTTGTGCCATTGCAGCCATGTCACAACAGAGGCATCGCAGTCACGTCGGAGCAGCGTCTCTCTCGCTGCGGTCGCCGCGCCGCAGCCGCCCCGCGCAGCCTCACGCGTGGTGCGCGGTGGGGCTCCCGCTGCGCTCCCCGGCGGCTCTCCCTGGCGTTGGGGTGGGTTTGGGGCTTGATTCGGGAGGTACATAGGGTAAACTGTCCATAAAACGCACGCAAGCGGGAACGTGAAGGGAAATCCTCTGCCGGCACCGCTGCCCCGGGCGCACACCCCCTCTGGAGCAGCGTTTGCTCCGTTTATCGATTTCCATTCCTGACAGCTACACTGAACTCGAAGCGAAGTCGGGGACCACAGAGCCCGGCAGGCTGCCCCAGCGCACAGCTCTGCTCTGTCTGCTGCTGGCCTTGGATGTGGTAGAGCTTTCCAGTGTTTTTACGGTGAAAAGTGCTTGATTTCCTTCTTCAGTAGGTTGGGATGGTCCTATACAAAAGCTCTGCCTTTTTTTGTTGTTTTCTCCTGCTTGAGAAATGCAGCAAATGCCTTTGGGGGGTTGGAGAATGAGGGGGGGTTGGGAGATGGTTCATGTGGTTGTGCAGTGTCCTGTAGGTCTCTCGCACCCCCCTGCAGCCACTGGCCTCCCTGGCAGCATTCAGGGCTCCTCAGGGGCAGGCAGATGCGGTTGGAGTTGTTGGATCATCATCTGTCACCCATTCACTTGTAGGGCTATGGATATTTGGCAGCTGGTGCTGCCTGTATCCTTTGAAGTGTTGTGGGGTGAGCTGGGTTAGGGTGATGCAGAGCAGAGGGTGCACTGAGCTCTGTCAGTGTTTGCCCCTCTGCCTTGAAGTGTTGCTGTTGCTTTTGGGCCCTGTTCAGGTGATGGCACAGAAGTAGGTGCTCCCTTACCATTCCTTGCTCTTGTTTACCTCATTCATACGGGGGCTCTGCTCTGCTGCTTTGCAGAGAAATCATTGTTTTGGTCCAGCTGTTGAAGTATGAAGCAATAACAGCATATTTTTGCTCTGGGAGTGAATTCTTCCTGAAGTAAATAGGGTGTTTCTCTCAAGGCTTCTGCCCTCCAGCTGGGCTGGTTTTGTGCAGGGCTGCCACTGGGTTCCTTTCCCACTTGCTTAGTGGAAAATTGATTCCTCTTCCACTACAAAGCTTTGTATTCTTGGCTGTTTGCTTTTGGAAAAGCTAATTCTGCTCGCTGTCTCCAAATTGATGCTGCTGCCTGGACTTGAGGGGCTCTTCAAGAGCATGGACTTGCTGCTGGGTTTCCTTCCCTGCAGCAGTGGTGGAGTGAAGCTGCCTGAATGTTACCCCTCAAGTGCTTCAGGCTGTAAAGCATAACTAGCAGAGTTGCATCCCATCAGAATGTCTGTGTATACCTTGTGCAGCTGAACTCGCAGTAAGTGTCCTTCAAACGAAAACCAGTCAGTGAGAGGACTTGAAGACAATCCTCCAAGCAGCAGTGCTGATTGCCCTGTTGCTGAGAATGCAGTTGCAGCCCCTTCTAGCTGCAGCCCCTTCTAGCTGCAGGCTAATATGTATTAAAAACTAGCCTTTGTGTATCTGAGAACCTAAAGCAAGTGATTAATGTGCATCTCTTGTGGAAGGTGCTGTTGGGATCCCTCCTTACCTTGCTCTGAGTGCTGCTGGCTGGTTTGGTAGCATGTGCCTTTTAAAGAGCTTGAGTTTACCTTTCCCTTTGTTGTCTTATGTATTGGCACTGGGAGGAGACTGCCTCTGAGCTGCTGGTCTCTGAGCAGCTGGTCCTGGACTTAGCCCTGAAGGCTAGTGCTATGGTTATCTTTGGGGTCTGTGATTTCTAGTGGCTTGGTGGAGGAGGCTCTTAGAGGAATATCTTGTTTTCCTGACTACTTTTTACCATATTTCTCTAACAGGAAGCAAACCTCTGCCCCCTTTCCCCATCCCAAAGTGTAGTCTCAGTACTTTTTAAGGTTTAGTTTTCCTTGAGAGATCTGTTCTATTATTTCAAGAGCTTATCCAAACACACAAACTTTCACAGATGGCCAATGGGAAGTGTCTCACTTTAATGGTCTGTGTTGTTCCAAGAGGGGTTTGCACAAGCAAGTGAACTTGTTTTTGTGAGGTGGCACAGCTGAGGGCTCGGCTGCCAGAGCAGCTCTTTGTGCTCCGTGTGGAGCTGCACTGTCCTGGCCTGTCTCAGCTTTGCAGAGATAAGAGCTGGTATCGCACACATCAGCGTGGAGGAGCAGCTTGTCCTTGTGAAGAGGGGGAGAGGGTTGATCAGCCTTGGTTCAGGAATGTGGTCTCAGTGTGTTGGGTCTTGAAAGCAGCATGAAGAGGGAGGCTTTTCCAAAACTGTGTTAAAGAGAGGCTTGGAAAGCGCAGTGATGGATACATTACTGGGCTGCAGGGGAGCCAAGAGGGTTTGTTGTCATTGCTGCTGTACGTAGCAGTGAAAGCACTTCTCTCAGCCCCCATTTCCTGCTTGGGCCAGTGGGATCATCCTCTGGTGGCTTTGCTCTGGTCTGTGAAAGCAGAGGCAGAGCTGTTGTTGAGGGCCAACAGGCTCTGGAAAGGGAGGAGAAGATGGTGAGGATGAAAGGTCTATGTGTAACCGAACAGCAGTGTTTGCTGTGGCAGTGTTGGTGATGTTGCACAGGGTTTGTGTGGTGGTCCTCAGCACCCTAAACCCCCCATGAAAGCAGAGTTACACTTCACCCTGGGAGCAGTGTCAGTACCTGCATCGCCAGCATGTGGTGATGGTCGGACCAGAATCCTCTTAAGGAAGTCCATGGTCCCCGTGCAGCGTTGTGCTGCAATCCCAGCACTGCCAGTGCCTCCAGCGATCCTTCAGGACACAGCGCAGCTGGGGAAAGCCAAGCAAACCCTCGGGAAAGGGGAAAACCGTGGTGCTGCGGTGTCAGCATGTGGCGTGAGGAGGCTCTGATTTTGCTTTCTAATCTCTCAGGCTGGTGCAATGTGTTTTCCGTGCGATAGGACAATGCCTTCAACTTTCCCTTATATGGGAAAATCTGGTATGCGGCCGAGCAATCTGCCAGTATGTGGCTATTAATTTTTAGCATTGTTATGATGGATGTGTCCAGTCTGCCTGAGTAGTAGGGAATACCTGGCACGCTGTGGCTGGGCTTTAAGGTTTGAGGCAGGTCTCTGACCGGTATCTAGGCAAAGGCTGTGGCTGTGCTCTGGGGAATGCCTGAGCTCACCCGGCTCCTTGGGAAGTCAGCTAAAAGCTAGGAGAGTTTGGTGTCTGGGTTAAGGCCCCTGCCATACACTGCCCCTAGGCCTGGTGCTCAGGGAGGAGCTGAGTGTTGGGGTCGTGTTGGCACCGAGATCACCATGAGCCATCCTTCCCATAACAGAGGAAATGCTGCCTGGAGGTTAAGGGGTGCGTGCTGTTTCCATGCTGCAGGCTGTTGCCTCTAGGGGATTCCCAGCCTGTAGTGAGTATAAATCCTGCTCCAACAGGAGCAAAGCACTCTTTTTCAGTCCAGAAAAGAAAGTGAGAAGTGTGGGAACCGAGTCCCGGTCCCTCTTTGTTTTTCACGTGGGTGCTGGAGATGCACTTGCAGAGGTGTGTTGCACATCAATCACATTTCCAGCCCTGGTTTACCCCTGAGGGAATGCTGCTCGGTGGCAGTCTGATGGTGACACTGTTAACATCTATCCTAGGAGGTACAGCGTCTCTTGTGCAGTCCTGTCTTTACCCTCACTTCATGCAGCCCTAATGTTGCACTAGGATAGGTAGCGTTAGCTGGTTGCTTGCTTTGGTGTGGAGTTGTTTTGGGTTTGGTTTGGGTTTTTTTTAATGTGTTTTAACTGCTGAGATGAAATTCAGCTCTCGTGTGGTGCAGCCTCCTGCACCTTCTTGTCTGGCTCTTTCTGCTGTTCAGCTGTGTTATGGGAAATCTGTGTTGAAACGCAGGTAACTCATTGCATCCTTTTTGGGGTAACCCTGCTGAAAGCTGGGGAAAGTTGCACTTGTTGGTGTTAGTTTGCATAGTATTTGTGTTTCCTCAATGTTTCTATGAAAGTGTGGGATCTGTGGAGTCCTGCTTTGCATTACAGTAACTGGAGGCAGTGTCTGGGTGGAAGATCCCCTGGAGGTGTCTCAATTGCATTTCTTTGAAGGCACAAGTAGGACTTCAGCTAATGGAAGGACTTCGGCTACCAAGCCCTCCACATCAGTAGCCACTGGTGAGAGCTTTGGTTCCTCCGTATGGCACTGGAAATAGCTGGTGGTTGTGTGGACGTAGCTGTTTCCTTCACAGAGCTTGCAGTTGTTAAGCCCCTCTTCAGAAGTCATGAAGGTAACTAGATAACCAAGTTGTTCATGTGCTTTCTGGGTTTCATTTTGTGCTTTAACTTGTAGTCCATGGCTACCTTTGAAGGTGTATTCCAGTGGTAGCACTGTGTTTGTGTGCCATGCCCTGGAGCAAGGGGGATGCAAAGTTAGGGGCAGTTTACACTTGTTTAGCATATAGGTAGCTAAGGTATTGGTTCTTTAAGAAGCATTAATGCTTTGTTACATACTTGCATCGAGGCAGAATGAAAGTTAGTCCTAGATACAAGAATAAACATTAGTGTTTTGCTGTAGATGTGCTATTTTTGTGTGAGCTGCTGCCTTGAGTTCTCCAGGTCTTGTGCACAGAGCACCTTTAACCTTAAATGTTTCATCTGCTTTGGTTGAACTTAAAGCATACTTAAGATAAAATGAAGCTGAAGTGCTTGGTGGCTGTTAATTGTGGATTGGAGGAGAGTGAGCTATTCTTTTTTGTGTATACGTGCATGGTGCATCCTTGCTGCACCCGATGCTCATCTAGCCTGGGAAGGGTGTGGGAACACACAGTGTATTGCTCTTATTTGTATGCTCCTCTGCTTGTTGCTTTAGGGCAAGCAGAGCCCTGTTTCTCAGTGATCTTTCTCAGTCCCCATAGGGTGCCCCTCACCAGGGTATCTGAGCTTTTCCCGGCATGCACTTCCATGCATGCATAAAGGCAGGTTTCTCTCCTCCACCGCAGACAGCACACTGTGCTCTGTTTGTTCTCTGTGCCGTGATGTGGGGAGGCTGACTGAAGCAGGGCTTGCACTGCCTGTGAAGGTGCTGAGGTTTGTGGTTACCCTGATGTCTCCAGAGAAGTGGCTGCAGATTTGTGGGCCAGGCACAGTGACTGCTCCACCTCGTTGCTCCCGAGGGTGAGAATTTGTGTCTGAGAATAACAATGCTGGTTTTGAGTTGGGTCAGCCCCAAACTGTGCTATGAGGATCAGGGTCCTGGATCTGGAAGGCAAAGGAAGGAGTGGATTGCTATGGGCACAGGCTCATTTAAGCTTTAAGAGTTGTAGTTTCAGTTAGAGTGGACTCTCCAGGAGCCCAGGTGATTCTGCAGGCTTGCAGGCCATGGGTCCTGCTGAGCCTGCATCTGACAGGGCATAGCCCACTGCCTGTGGAAATGTAGTTACCTGCAGATGCTGCTCTCTGGTTTCTGGAAAGGCTGAGCATGATGCTAGTTCCACATAGTGCCCATAAACACTTTCTTGGACCCAGCTCTACCTCCTGCTCTTTCTGCTTCCCTGCGAGGAGATGTCTGACACAGAGCAAAGTGGATTTCTGGGCCTTGTTGTGTGCTGGTTCCTCCAGAGACATCTGCTGAAGGAAAGGGTCAGAAAGCGAATGGCTTATCCAGGTATGGAGGGAGAGGAGATATGAAATCCATGTTGGCATGGTCTTCTTGACATGAATGTGCAGAAGAGTGGGCCAGGACATGGGTCTGTGG
Source organism: Forpus xanthops (assembly GCA_032466535.1). Classification (NCBI taxonomy): domain Eukaryota; kingdom Metazoa; phylum Chordata; class Aves; order Psittaciformes; family Psittacidae; genus Forpus; species Forpus xanthops. Next base: position 64,470 of record JASSUY010037992.1, on the reverse strand, counting down.
GACCTGTGCTCTGCTGTTGTGTTCAGAGTTTGCTTGCCTGGTCTTTGTGTTGCTGTGTGTCAGAGGAGACTGATGCCTGTAGGCCTGCCAGGCAAGCAGAAAGAAGAGTCTGTTGGTAGCTTGGTGCAGCTGATGCCACGTGCTTGCCTGCTGGGTAGCTTGACAAAGTTGGTGCTCTGCAATCGGCGTGCTCTGGCAGCAGCATTCTCCCTGTGCAAGCGTGGATCTCCAGCTTGGTGAGACTGATGCTGTCTGCACTGCTCCCTGAGCTGGCCTCTGACTGAAGGGCTTTATCAGCTGGGACAGAAGGGCCTACTTCTTCATATGCACATTTGGGAGCTTTTTATTAGCAGCATGTCTAGGCAGGACTTTGGGTGCTTTGCTTGCTGTTTAAGAAGGCTATCCAAGTGTCTAAAAGAGTCCTGTGGAGGGAATGAAACCTGGTGTTGCTGAACTCCAAGCATTTGCACAAGGAATCAATGAAAGTCTTTTTGGCTCTTCTCTTTCTTTGCCTGCCATGGCTGTATCTTGTGCTTCAGGCACTGAAGGCTGATCCCAGGCTACATCCCAGCATGTGACATGTGAGCAGCTCTGCTCTGGGCTAGGCAGCACTGCCCTCCTTTCCTCCTCCCATGTTTCTTGATGCAGAAAACACAAATGCAAGGAAGCATTGACATGGTAGAGAGGAATGGCTCTTCACAGAGGGCATCTGAACTCTGGAGACAGTTGTACAAAGTAGCTTCAGCTGAGATTGTGGAGAACTTGTATCCCAGAAAGTTAAATTGAAGATAACCTGGAAGCCTTTGGAGGTAAGCATCCGGCGGTCCCAGTCCTTGCTGGGCAGAGCAATTGAAGCAGAGGTGTGTGTAAGGGTGTGGACCTGAGGACTGTAGGGTAGCAGCACCGCTTGTGAAGGGTGCCCTTGCTCTACATTGCATCAGGAGAGTTTGCTGTGTTTTGCTTCCTTTCCCTGTCCTTTAGGTAATTGGGAAACGGGTCTGATGCTGGGTGCAGGTTTGCTAGTTTCTCTTTGGATGTAGAGGCAGAACAGCCGTGGGACCTCACCACAGCATACAGGAAACTCCCAGGCTGTGGCTGCTTGGGATGTTGTCTTCCCCCAGTGCCTGTCACTGCCACAGGCCAGGGTCTTGCTGGCCAACCTTTCTGCCCTCTTGGTGGGGCTGGCACTGCTGGAGCCAGGAACTCATCCCCAGCAGGGCAGCATGGAGCAAGTGACCTCTGTGAGCTGGCGGTGGAGGTGTCCTGTGCTTTAGGAATGAGCAGTGCAGCAAAATGACCTTTTGCTTTTGGAGACCTCTTCTACTCCCCCCCATCCTTCACTGTGTATGAGAGAGCACAGACCCAGGTGAGTTTTCTTTGCTCTGTAGGTTTTGAGACTCCTAGGACCAGGCTGGCAGCTCTGCCAAGCTCAGAGGGGAGCTGCTCACTTGTCACACACTAGGATGTATCTTGGGATCAGCCTTCAGTGCCTGAAGCATGAGATGTGGTCATGGTGGGCAGAGCAAGGCTGGCTGTAAGCTCACCTCATGCACCATACAGCCTTCCCTGCCTGCTGTCTGTGCACAGACAAGGCACTGGGCAAAGCAGCAGTGTCCATCCTGCTTGCAAGGCCCTGGAAATGCTTAAGATGCTGACTGTACTCTTGTGGCCCAGCTGCTGGGGACTTGGCCACGTTTCATTCAGCTCCTGGCTTGGATGTGTTTCTTAGGGCACATCCCCCTGGGCTGTTCACTAGATGAAGCAGGGACAGGTTGGCCCAAGGATGCAAAGCCTGTGTCACCCTTTTGTTTTGTTGTGGTTGTAGCAAGAGAACAACAGGGAATATTAAAGCTGGCAGGTACCAGCAGCAAACCAAAGGGGTGTGGGGACACCAGCTGGATGCTAGCAGGGTTAAAGGCAATCCACAGGGAGTTTCAACTGGAAAAGACTGACATAAACACCTGAAGCAATGATTTTGAGCAGGACTGGACAGTGGGGTCTTGGTCACCGTTTGAAGCTGTGGCTGGTGGTGTTGTGCCATCCCAGCAGGAAATCTGCTTCGGGTGTCACATGTGCTCTTCCTATTTGTCTACAGCCAGATCTTGAGGTGTCTTGCAAGTGCTCATTTGTCTTCTCAGTGGCCCTGCTGCGAAGGGTGATTTTTATCCCTATGCTACAGTTGGAAAATAGAGGCACAAAGGGCTCTGATTGCCTTTGAGGAGCTGTTTGCAGTGTGGCAGAGCTGTTTTCTGGCAGCTTGAGTTTGCTGTGCAGGATAATAACAACAGCAAGAGGGGAAGATCTGTGTTTTCAGGAATGTCATCTCATTTTTTGGCCATCTGCCTTGGGGTAGCTCAAGTTCAGTGTTCTTCATTATGTACCTCTTATAAAAGGTTCTTTTGAATTGGCCAGCTGTCAAGGTCTACCGGTTGAGCTGGCTTTTGTACACCTTTCGTACTAATAAAGGTGCTGTGGGCTACCTTACGTGCCTGCTGTCATCTTTACAGGGCTGGCGACCTTGAGGATGGACTTGGTCAGTGAAGTCAACTTCTGCGTGCTTTTGCGTGAGAAATAAAAGGCAGCAGGCAAATGTGCAGAGTGTGCAGGGCCCTGGTTTCTGCTGAAGCCTCCATATCCCTCCTGATAGCTGGAGAGCAGCTGGGTGGCTTGCCCTGTTGTGAGGAGCCTCTGAAGCAGCTGGCAATAACCCCTGTGCTCCTACAGGAACGGTAACTGGGAAGAGGCTCTTCTGGGAAGTCTGGCTCCTCATGACTACGGGTCCAGGAAGCTGAACCCATGATCCCGGCTCTGCCCAGAGAGGAGCCAGGCCCTTCAAAGAAGAGTGTGTCCTTAGAGCTGCTTTGGCCCTTAATTGCCCACCTGATGTGTAGCTGGGATTGTGCTGAGGCTCTGACCTGAGCCTTTGCACCATCTCCTTCTCTCGCTCCCTCCCTTGTGGAGGAGCAGATGGGGTATGCAGTCCCCAGCTGAGGAAGAGGAGTTTGCTCACCAGGCATATTTTGGGTGCCACAAACTAGTCCTGCAGCTGTGTTGAGCTGCTGTTATGAGGAGCATGCTTCTGGCTCCCCGCAGGCGAGGAGAGAGGCTGGGAGCTGTCAGCCTCCTGCCTGCAGTGGGGTACTGGAGGGGTAGGAGAGCCGTGTTGGGGGCTGTGGAAGGGGCAGTCAGTCACAGGCTTTATGGGCCTGCATAGCCTGGGACTCTTCCTGTAGCACATTGATAGGGATACTGGGTTTTCCCTTGCTTTAAAGTAACAAATGTGGTGGGAATGTGATGGGATGAGTAGGAATGCTTTATGGCCACTGACACAGCTGGCTCCCTGGACACCCCATTCATGCCCTTCCTTGTTGGCTTGCTGGTCAGCGTGCCAGGGCTGGTGAATGAGTGCAGGGAAAACTTGGCACTGGTGATGGAGAAAAGGCTTGTTGGGATTTGGCAGGCAGGACAGTTTGGTCTGTGTGGTGGCCTGGGTTGACTGCCACACCAAAGCCTGTTTGTATTTCGTGGGGAGCAGAGGCCCTTTAAGTGCCACATCAGGGCTTTGCAGATGTGGCAGGAGCTTGAGCTGGTGATGCTCTTGGCAACGCAGGCAAATCGTGCTGGTGAAGCCTTCAGCGAGCTGCCATGGGCCCTTTGCACGTGTTCATGCACCCACCCAGGAAATCCTGGCCCTCAGCACCAGGAGGCTGGGCAGATTTGGCCTACCTCCCTTCTCCCTTCCTTGTCTGCGTAGGGACCGAGCTGAAGAGATCTGTTTCATTTTTCCTCTGTTTTTTGCCTTGCTGATGCTGAGGATTGAAATCCACTGCTTGAGGCTTGTGAGCAGCTCTTTGGAGTGCGACTCTTGGCCTGCTGATCAGATGACAGACACAGGCTTGAGAAACCTGTTTTGCTCCTGGCAGCGCCTTCACACCAGGGCAGCAGCACGATGGTGTGAGATAGGGGCTGCAGCTAATGCTGGGGGCATCCCCACTCTGCAGTGCTGTGTCCCCTCCTTTTGAGCTGTCCATGAAAGTGATGAAATACATTCTAGGGTGGGCTCAGACGTGGTTTCCTCCTTAGCAACAAGCTGGAGTGCTGCGTCTTCACGCGCAAGGCCAGGCATGGCTTTGTGTTTCATGATGTGCCTTCACTGGACAAAACCAAAGCTCCACAGCTTCCTCATCCTTTGTGCTGGTCCCTGCTTGCTGCTGTGCTCACTGGAGTCTGAGTGAGCCCTCGGTTCTCAGCCCTGTGGCACTGTGCAGCTTTGAAATAGCTGCTGAAGGTCATTGTGGTTTCGGTCTTGGGTTAGGAGCTGCATCTGAAAACTCCCCAGAAAGGAGCTATTGCTGGTTTTGCCACGTGAGCTTGTCAGGAGAGTCATGAAGCACAGCTGACTGAAGCTGTGTTACTGGGGACTGCATCCAGCCTGCGGGTGCTCTCTTGTTTGCCAGGTGCCAACAGAGCATCCTCTGCGCACAGGCAGTGGCACTGTCCCAAGTGTCTCCCTGGGGTCTGTGACGTGACTGTGAGCTTGCCTGGGAGGGCTTGGGAGCACAAGTGTTGGTGCTGAGCAGGCTTTTTTGGAGTGTGCACAGTGCAGCACTGCTGTGTTCCTTGTCCTGTGGAGCAAGGAGGTTGTGGCTATTTCTTGCATTCCCATCAGTCTTGTTGCCCTGTGGAGTTGGGTATCTGCAAAAGGCCACCATGGCCTGAATTGCCACATGCACTGGGTTTGCATATCAGCAGATCTCTTGGCTCCCCTGGACCCACAGAGCACAAAGTTAATCCCGATTCCCCCTCTTCCGCTCTTTTTAAGATTAAAACATTTTAAGAACAGAAAATTGCTCGGAGCAGAGCTGTGACCCCCTTGGGGCTGGCTGTTGGTGTGATGCTCTGCCCAGCATGCCTTTGACATGTGCACCCACCTGAGGGGTGTTTGCTCCCTGAATCTGGGTTATTTGAACCTATTTGTGTGCTGCTTTCTCCTGGTGCTCCCTTCTTCCTGCTCTGTGCCCTGCTTGGGGGAGTGGGATCTGTGCCCCTGGGGTCTGGGGAGCAGTAAGGAAGGGTTAGGGCAGCTCTGAAGCGAAGCACATTTAACTGCTCAGCGGTGCATCTACAGCTGGGATGCTGAAGGGGGTCCTGCTTTCCATCCAGCATGGAGCTGGGAGGCTGCCTCTGTAGCCTCTGCTTGGGAAGGAGAAATGTAAGCCGTGTGTGCCTCGCAGCCAGCTCGCAGGCTCCCCAGCCCCCTGCCTCGCTGCTGCTGCTGCTTCTCTCTCACTAAACTCCTGGGTTATTTTTAACTTGAAAAAATTACAACCCAAGATTTGCATTCTCTACCCCCAGTGGAGGGCTGGAGGCAGGATGTGGGGGAGGCACTGCGGAGGGCTGGGAATGCGGCTCACGCTCCGCCAGGCCCGTTTCCAAGGGGCTCATGGCCCTGCAGCGCTGTGCCTGCCGGGCGCCGCATGCTCACCGAGCTGCGAGGCTGCGCAGGGGGGAGGCCGCTTCCCCGCTCCACGCGGCTGGAGTTCCAGCCTGGATTCCCATGGCGAATGCAGGGAGCAGCTGCAGACACATAAACAAATCCTGCTGCAGCAGGCGGTGGGGAAGGAGCCGAGCTCCGGGCTGCCAGGCTGCTTGCGTGACAGACTGTGGATGGGGGCTGGATGCCTCCTTCAAAGAGCATCCCGCAGAGAAGCTCTGGGGTGATGGATCGGGTTGTGGAGGAGCAGCCTGGGTTGCTGTTTTGCCCGGTGGAGGAGGATTTGCTGGGCCACGCAGCCCTCCCTAATTCAGCATGTTGGGAGGAGCCAGGGAGACACTGTCACTCTTGTGCTGTATTTCTCTTCTTCCTCTAGCTCTGCCCCCTCAGTGTTTTGCAGGCAGCTGTCTTGTCAGTGCTCGTCTCCCCAGCCTGGATCACTCAGAGTGAGCAGAGCATCTCTCTAAATCCAGTGGCAAGGTGATGTCTCTGCAGAGCCCCTTCTCCGTGCAGCCCACAGGAGTGTAGCTGCCAGACTCCCTCTGGATTGCACCACAGATACTCAGTGCTTCAAGCTCCAGTAGCTCTGCCGGCTGAGAGGTGTTTGTGCAGCCCTGCCTGGAAACAGGAATTGATAAGGTAGCAAGAACCAAACAGCACCAGGGGACTGCAGATATCTGTGTGTCTCTGCTGTTTGGTGCCTTGGAGAAGGGTGTTTGTCGAGCCAAGTGGATGAAGGACAGTGCAGGCTCTGAGCTCTGCTCTCGATCTGTCCCAGCCGGACCCCTGGGTCCTCTCCTGCTGCTCATCTGTGGATGCATCAGGTAGGGAGGGTGTCTTGATGCTTGATTGTCCTCGGGCTTGCTGTATGCCTTGCCAACAGCAAAGCTCCTGAGGGTGGAGAGTGCTCTGAAGGCCTGTCTGATGGGCAGGCTTTGCCAGCCCTGGGGGCCTCTGTTCCAGCTTGCCTGGAGGGCCCTGCCAGAGCCCATCAATCCTGGCTTGTCATCTGCTGCTCCTAGTGCTCCTAGTGATTAGGGCCGCAGCAGCAGGGAATGCAGCAAACCTCCTGGGAGCAGTGGCCAGTTCTTATTCTCTCAACTGTCCTCAGGCAGACACAGGCACCCTTGCTCCTTTGGGAATGATCTGTGTCTGCTTGCCAAGGCTGGTCCCTTAACCCCAGCACACTGATCCAGCCTGATCCCACATGCTTCTGGTCAGTGTACTGGTGCAAGAAACTCTTCAGGCTGTGTTATGGGGCCTGCCGTGAGACACTGGTGCTGTGCTTCTGACCAAGTACCAGGACTCTGGGAGTTCCTGCTGGAGCAGCAGTGCTAGTGCGAAGTCAGGATCTGCAAAGCCTGGTACGAAAATGGTGTGGCTTGGTGTCATCTCTGCATGGTAGGGAATGGTTAGTGACTGTTCTCCCTTTAAGGCTGTCAGCTTTGTTGTCAGGCATAAGACACTGCTCCTCCATGCTTGAGCCCGGGACTGCTGCCCTGATGGCAGCACTGGGGAGCAGAGCAGCTCTTGGGCTGCCAGGGCTGGAGCAGCACCTATTCCCCTCAAAGAGCTGCTTCTGCAGCCTGTGTGGGGCAGTGGGGATGTTCCCCCAGAATGGTGCACACGCAAGGATAGCTGCTGACACTGGTTGGTGGTGTGGGGCAAAAGAAAGACCAGGACCCTCTTCACCTGTGCGGCTGTCTTCTGAAAGTGCGTGATTGCCCCACTGCCTGCTGCCCTTTGTTGCTGCCTTGTGCATGGAGGGGCTGAGCAGGGCTCTTGTGCTGTGACTGTGGGAGCTGCTGGCTCCTGCTCTAGAGGTCTGAGTCTTTGCCTCAGCCTGTTCTTAGACCTCTGCTGTCCCTTACAGGGCAGGTTAGCACAGCTCTGGTACCAGAGCCTGCCTGCACTTAGGCCAGCTGCAGTGCATGAGCCTGGCTGGTTGCTGGCCTGAAGGCCTGGGCAGCAGGTTTGGACCCATCACCCTGACTGATCTTTATCCCTTCAAGCTGTTCTCAAACACTGAGGAGACACAGCACTTGTGAGGAGTTCCAGCAGAGCATACCTACTTGTCTTCAAAGCAGTAACTTCATGGCATGGCTATGCAATTCTCTTCCTTATCTCCCTGCCTTCCCTTTGGGGATGTGTGCAAAGGGCTGTGCCTGTTTGGGATCTGTATTTTCAAGGGATGCCTTTCTGTAATCAAAACTGTAGGAGGGACGAGAGTTCTCAATACTTCTCTGGTTTGCAGTACGCAGAGGGGCCTCCAGCTTGAGGTGTGGGGCTCCTATTGCTCTTGAATGTCTCTGAAGCATGGAATGAGATCATCTTCCATTCTCCATGTAGGAAAAGCATCACTTCATGGTGATGTGGTACGCCTGCATAGGTGCAGAGTAGCTTGGTTGTGTCAGCAAGGGTTTGCCATTGGCTATGGTCTGAAAATCAGAATTGGAGTGTGTCTTGTAGTGGCACACGTCCACTTGCAAGTGACTGTGGTGCCTGCGGCTGCAACCCAAGGGTGCTACCTGTTTCTGCTCCTTGCTGAGGCAGCTTTGGAGGGGCTTTGGTGCAGAATTCCCGCTTGGAAAGTGAGAAAGGGTGCAGGTTTTCTGGGTGTGTTATCACCGGTGTTTCTGGCACATGGTGGACATGCTTACAGGCACCCCTGGGTGCCCCTTGTCCTTGGAGAGGTGGCTTGTGAGCATTGCCTGCTCCTTGAATCCCAGCTCCTGCTGTGCTTCCTTCTTCCCTTGGAGAAAGCCACATGTCCCCTTTGTTCCTCCTTCTGAAGAGGATTTACAGTCTTTAAGGACCTGATGGTTGGGTGGTGTTTGTTTTAACTGCACACATTGTTTCCTGCCTGCAGCTTTTTCCTACAGATAAAACCTGTTCTTTTTTCCCTTTTGAAGAAGGAAGCCACCTGCCTCTCACAGGCAGCTGAACATGGCACTGTACTGCAGGGATGTGCTCTAATAAAGTAAAAACAGCCTCTGCCGTGCTGAATAAGGAGCTTTCTTGGGCAAATGCCATCAGTTTCTGCAGATGGTGGTCTCCTTTGTCTGCGTTTGTAGCGCTTCTGACTGCTGGTGACCAGCCTGTGGACAGGACATGGGGTGGATAGGCAGGACTGGGCTGGCCTAGGGGAAGCTGTGTGATGGGCTGGGGTGCAGGGGAGCACCCCGAGTCCAAGAGGGGAATGCAGGGCTTGGAGAGAGCTTGGACATGAGGCAAAGCAAAGGCAGAGCTGCTGACTTCCACCTTCCTCACCACGCTGCAGATGCGATTTCCCTGCAGGAAATGAAAAGTTGCTCTTTACATAAAGGCTGTGAATAAAACTTTCTTTCTGAAGTGCCTCGGTGTGTCTGTAACTGAGTGGCTGTTGGAGCATCTGTTCCTATTGGGATGCAAGATGCTTGAAGGGATGGTGCTGCAAGTCTGCAACGAGGGAATGCCAGCCTGAAGGCAGAGATTGTGCTTTGCACGTCTATAGTTGTATGTGGGGCCTGTCCTTGGTAGTGATGGTGTAGGTGTCTTGGGAGCATGTGCCAGGGTTGGGGAGCGGGAAGGCATGAGGCAAGGCTGGGTATGTCCCCACGGGCAAGATGGGCAGCCCCTCACTTGCCATGTGTCTTACTGCTTTTGGGAACTGTTCCCAGTTTTTGTGAGCCATAGAATCACTTAGGTTGGAAAATAACCTCAAGACCATGGAGTCTAACTGTAAACCTAATGCTGCCAAATGCAATGTTAAACCATGTCCCGAAGTGCTGCGTCTGCACATCTTTTAAATCCCTCCAGGAGCGGTGATTCCACCACTGCCCTGGGCAGCCTCTTGCAGTGCTTGACAGGCCTTTCAAAGACATTTTTCCTAATATCTCATTTAAACCTCTCCCGGTACAATTTGAGCCTCTTTCCCCTTGTCCTAGCACATGTTATTTGGGAGAAGAGACTGACCCCACCTCGCAGCAACCTCCTTTCAGTAGATGTAGGGAGCAATAAGGTTCCCCCCTTGAGCCTTCTCTTCTCCAGACTGAGCACCCCCGCTTCACTCAGCTGCTTCTCATCACACTTGTGCTCCAGACCTTTTACCAGCTTCACTGCCCTTCTCTGGACCTGCTTCAGCACCTCAGTGTCTTTCTTATAGTGTGGGACCCAGAACTGAACCAAAGCTTCATCCCCAGCACCATTCCACCAAAGCACTTTTCCTGCTGGGACCCCAAGAACCAGCTGTTTAGCTCACTCTCATCCGTGTATGTGTTGTATTACATGGAGCACATCTTGCCATGTATCTTGGTGATCCATGAGCTTACATTAGCCCGGCCTTTTCTGGGGGGGATGCATTGCAAAATCAGCTGGACTTTGGGTGCGAGAGCCCACCAACCCAATCTAAAATGCAAATAAAGCATCAACTGAGAGTGGCTTAGATGGTGCAGCCTCATCCTGCTGCCTGCTCCTGGAATACATAACCTGTGGGCACAGTCCTCTGCTGCTTGTTAACACATGCTGCACCTTCAGCTTGTTGGCTGTGGAAGCCGTCAGACTTGTGGCCAGTCTAATTATGGCTCCTTCCCGCAAGATATGTTTTAATGTAGCTCTCTCTTAGGTGGTGTTGGTGCTGTCTGTGATGAAGCTCCTCTATGCAGTCGGAATAATCCTTGTCTGGCTCTCGCTGTTTTGCAGTGCAAATCTTTGCAGTGCCTCAGGCTGCCTCTCTTTGGTGAGGTTTCAACGAGAACAGATGTTGGTTTTGAGGAGGAGGTTACAGAGAAAGGCAAAATTTGATCTTTTACCTGTCCTTCTGAAAATTCAACCAGCCTCAGCAGAACAGCGTCTGAAAGCAAACAGTTGGTTTTCACAAGTGCTCTTTGTTACTGTGCTCTGTTCCCTTTGTACCTGAGCGGAGGAGGGCAGAAGCCTGGTACCAGCTCTGTGTTAACCTTGAATGGAGAATGTGTTTATCTCTTAAACCTAGTTCTCCTTTGTCTGCTGAGTCTTAGACAGGGAGCCCCAGGCATCGCATGGGTAAAGGTTTCTCCTGTCCCAAGTGTCTTGACAGCTGCCTTCCAGCTCCACTCTAATGGCAGCTCTCATCCTTCAGTCCTATCCCTGGCCTTCATTTGCTTGGGAATGGGTAGGCATGGCCCCAGAACCATGAGGCTTCTTCTAGTGCAGGTCTCCTGACTGTTTCCTTCTGGCAGCCCCTTTCCAGCCCCACTCTGCCTGCGGCTCCAGGCTTTCTCTGAACCCAGACTCCACTTTCTCAAGGGCTGCTGAGCCATTTTCCAGACCTAAGATCTCTGTAAGCCCCAGTCTCTTTGCAGGCCTTTGGCAGCCCATATCCATCCCTGCTCCAGTTGCATCTCTAGGCTTTCCGTCAGTGTTACCCTAACCCTGATTTTATAGCTGAACCTTTTGACAAGACCTGCTGTACGAAAGATGATTCCCAGCCAACATCTCTTGGCCACCTAAAATAATCTTTGGCAGCCCATTTCTAACCCTGTCCCAACTGGACCCTGGGCTTTCTGTCAGCCTTAACCCTAGTTCTGATTTCCCATCTGAGCCTTAGATGTGGAAACCGAGACAAAAGTGTTCTCCCAGCCCAGGTCCCTTGGCAGCAGGAGTCCAGCAGCAGCTCTGGGCTTTCAGTCTCCCTCAGCCCTAACCTTAACCCTGGCTTTATCTCTCATTTTCTCACAGAACAAAAAAGCTCCCCCAGCCATTGCCCAGATGAAAACGGGGATGCAGCGCAGGTCTCAGCAGCCTATGTAACATTTCCTTTCCATCCAGACCCTGACCCTAGGAGCTGTTTTCCAGCTGAGGCTTTGAGCCATTTCCCAGCCCTTTTGGCAGCCCCTCTTCCTTTTGGCAGCCCCTTTTTCAGCCCCACATAAGCTCGATTTTCTTTCTCTGAACCCTAACCCTGGTTTTCCAGCTGAGCCTTAGCCAAGCACCCAGTGGTTTCCATGATGAAGCCTTCCTCCCAGGTGAGGCCTTCTGCAGCCCCTGCTTCACCCTGCTGCTGCTGCACCTCTGGGTTTTCTGTAACCTTGATTTTCCACAGAAGCTATAGTAAAGTCTAATACCAATTACCTGGATCAGTGATTTCTCCCAGCCCAGGTCTCTTGGCAGCTGCCAGGTGCTTTTACAGCCCCTTTCCAGCCCTGCTCCAGCTGCAGCTCTGGATTTCATTTGTCTCAGCATCATCCCAGCCCATATCTCTCAGCTATGCACTGGACAAAGTCATCGCTGTGGAAAGTTGCTGCAAGCCCAGGGTTTTAGCAGCCCCCAGCTTGCTTTTAGTGAGCCCTTTCCAGCCCCTCTTGAACTGCAGCTTTTGTCTTTCTCTCAATCCTGATCCCACATCTGAACCCTGGGGAAGCACTGCCAGAGGAGGCTTCTCCCATCCAGATGTTTTGGCAGCTCCCGCTTTGCTTTGGCAGTGCTTTTACAGCCCTGCTTCCCCTGCTGGCCTGTGCACCTGGAGGTCCCATTCCACGATGTGCTGTGTAACACAGACCAGAGTTGATGCTAGCTGAGCTTCCTCTCCCAGACCTTAACATTTTATATGGAAATCTCTGGGTTTTATTTTTTCAAAGTCAGAAAACTGCTGTTTTGAAGTCAAGCGGCCACGCAGGGATTGTGCGACGTTGTCTCTCTTCCCTTTTCCCCCTCCCTTTTCAGTAACTCAGGGGATGGCACAGGAGCTGTGCCTCCTGTCTGCAGGGCTGATGGAGATGCGGGTGCTAGCGCAGGCAGGCTGCTCCTGCCCACCTTTGGAACCAAACGTGGGAGTTGAATTCTGATGTTGCTGCTAGCATGCGGTGCCTACAGAAGTTCAAATGGTTGTGCTTGGGCAGCATTCATTGTAGTGTTTTCAGGCTTCTGAGTGCTTCCATTGGTGTCCTTTAAACATGCTTTTGAGATGTGTTCTGGTTGAAATGAAGTCAAAGCCTAGGAGCACCCAGGGCTGTAGACAAGGGGAGAGGTGCTGGTTTCTGGGCGGGCAGTAGGTGCCCTGGGGCTGGCATAGCACACTGCTGTAAAGAACATCTTTATGAGCACAACTGGTTTTGCAGCTGGTAGAGTATTTTTCAGGGCTCTCACATGGCTTTTAAAGGCGATCTGCAATGACTGCATGGAAAAGGAGCCAACAGAGGTTGCTGAGTGCCTGTGATGAAGGATGTGGGCAGTGAGGCCCGCTCTTCCCCAGGCTGCCTGCTCAGCACATGGTCTTCAGTACTCTGAAATCTGTTCCCGAAGAGCAAGTCTGAGGTTTAAACCCTCTTTGAAACCCTTTTTCCTTCCCTTGGGAAGAACAAGACCTTCAAAGAGCATAACAAGCTGGGAGTTCTCCGTTCTGCCTCTGCTATCACTGCTCTCCCCTAGCCCAGCCGTGCTCCCAGGAAGCTGAAAATAGTTGGTGCTTCCCATCCCTCAGGCACCGATTTGATCCTCTGCAGCTGATCAGAGCTATTCTGGGAGCTAACAGCTGGGCTGGGCTGGAGCCGTATATCCCAAACCCCAGGCTGGGTTCTGGAAGAGTAGCTGGGACAGCCAGTGGTGCCCTGTTAGCTGCCCATGGTGGCACACTGACACATACATAGGCTCATCCATGCTGCCTGAACATCCGCAGTTCCCCAGTGGGCTAGATTTGACTGAACTTCACATGGAGCTCGATGTCAAGGTGATGAGTATTAGAAATCGTATGTTCTTCTGTGGTAATATTAAGCACCATCACTTCTGGAAGCAAGGTTATGGGGGTGACACGTGGTTAGTATCTGTCTGGGAGCTTCATGCATCAGCTGCCACATGAGGATTTCCCTTCTGGTTGCTCTTCATGTGAAGACTCAGTGTGTGTTGTGGGAAGCATCTTCCTAGACAGACCGACGCAGCAGAGCAGCAGTGCTTGCTGTGGTTACAGACCATGAGCTGTGCTGTACATAAATGAAATTGCAGAACGCTGTTTGAGACTTCGTTATCTTCAGAGTTTCAGAACCTGGCCAAAGCTATGCTTATTCCCCCTCAGTTTAGGGGGACTTCATTGTTTCCTTATTGTGGGATGTGTCTGTGGCTGAGATCTGGTTGGTTGGTAAAGGGGGACCCCGAAGAGCCGCTTGTTTAAGCCCTGTTTACCAGTTGCAGACAGCTCTTTTTGCAGACCACATAGTAGGAATTCTTTGGTGTCCTGTGGCAGTTGTCTTCTGGATTTCCTTCTTCCACCACTGTGTCTTGCAACACTTCCTACAGCCCTGCAGCTGCGTTGCAGGGTTCCTCTGCAGGCCCCTCGTGGCACCATGGGGGCACGCTCGGAGGGTTCTGCCATAGGTGCCTGTCACTGAGCCCTGCTGCTGGCCCGAGGATTCCCAGATTGGACAATAGCGGTGATATTTGATGTATGTTCAACCCTTTGGATGGAGGTGGGACCAGGAACAAAGTCTGCCAGGTCAGCCTGACCTCGCAGTAACTCCTCTGGGTCGGTCAGACTCACGGAGGTGCTGCTCTGGGTGACAGTGTGACTGGGGATGTGCTTCTGGAGGCCTAATGGAAGAGAAAGGGATGCTTTCCTGCTGGTGGCTCAGGATGGTTGGAGAAAAAGGCTGGGAGTGTGTTTTGGTGGCAGACTGGGCAGTGTCCCAGCATCTCCTGGGCTGGACAGGCAGCTTCAGAGCAGAGCTCTTCCTTGCTCTGGAGAGGAGCTCTTGCGAGCATTGGATGTGCCATGAAATCACTGGTCACCCCAAGCAGAGTTTTGTCGTGCATTTTCCAGGGGTTGGGTGCAGGAAGGGTGACTGCTGTATTATTTTCACTTTGGTCCTCAGTGACTTGGGGCTGGCCTTCCTGGCCCCTGGCATGTGGAGGAGCGGCAGAGTGCCGGGCTCCAGCAGCATTCCTTCTGCTCTTTTTAGTCCCCTGCACAGGATATAAATATAATATAAAATAATGAGGGAAGCAGGATAGATGCAGAAAGCCAGGCTTCCCCTTCCAGCACTGGCGCTTATGGGAGCTTGGGGGAGAGCTGCAAGAGGAGGCTCTCCACGGCACAGAGCAGCAGGGGCATGCTGTGTGATGTACGGATGGCGCCAGCAGGAACTTTAACGTTAAACAGTGCCATAGCTTGGCTGTTGGAAGGTGTCTGGGAAGAGGGAACGTGCACCCAGGCTGGAAGTCAGCTGGGCAGCGAATTTTGGGGAATGTGGTGGTTTAAAATCACTGAGGATTGCCTCCCCGAGGGGGGCTGATCCCATCAAGGGGCTGTCTGAGCATCTACCAGTGTGCTTTATGAGCCAGGAAGGATGTGTTGCCTGCATAGCTGTAAGATCTTTGCCTGGCATGTGGGAGACTGTGCAGAGGGTGTCCTGAACACCCTGAGCTCACTATTGTGTTTGCAGAAGTGCACTCTGCCCTGGGGACCACTGTACATTTGGTGCCTGCTCGTGCTGTGTACAGAAGGATGTACCTGCTGCTCTAGAGCATTGCCTGGCTTTGCTTCCTCAAGTTGCTTCTCATTCTCCTCAGCGGCTCTCTGCAGGAGTGCACGTTTCCTAGTCTAAAGGTGGTGTAGAGATGCATATACACACGGAGTTCTTGGTGCTTGGCTTACGTAGCCCAGCTCAGGCATCAGTCATGGATTGCACTCGATGTTGAGTGCACAAATGCACATTTTGCTTGCTCGGAGCTGGATTTTCAGCAGATGGTGTTGAGCAAGCAAGAAACTGGATGCCGTGGTGTGGAGACATGCTGTATGGTGGCAAGTTTGGAAAGGCACTTTGGCTTTTGTGCCAGGACCCTCCTCTCCTTCTGACATGCCAGAGGATGCAGGCAATGCAGTCTGTCTTTCCATCAGGTATGATCTTGAGATGCATCCTCGGCCTCAGCTGTGGCCCATCTGTGATGGTTTGTCCTCATCAGCCCTTGGGCATGCTGGGGGCTGTCTGTGATGGTGCTGAAAGGCAGTCCTAGCACAAAGCTTCCCTGCAGTGCTGTGGCCTCAGAGGTTCTTTGTTAACATGAAGATGTTAATGGGCTGAATGGGTACTGGGTGGCACACCACAGCCAAGTGCTGTGGCTAATCCAGGCCAAGACAGACTGCCTCACACATTCTTCTGGGTGTATCCCTGTCACTGCTATCTACAGAGCTTTATTCCTTTTCCTTCATACATTGACCTCATTCCCCAAAACTTGGCTAGCGTATCTGTGGAATGAGTGTTAAAGGTTCTGTAGCCCTGGAGAAGATCTGTCTCTTTACAGGCTGTCTTGTCTGGGCGACTGTGGCTTCTCCTTGCCTGTGTTCTCAGCTTATTTTCAGCACCCCTTTTTCTTCTCCACGTGAAGATCATCTTGAGAAGATCTCCTATTTCTGAGGGAAAACCTCTCCTCTGAGAGTGAACCACTCCATGGGGATGTGCACTGATGGAGCTGTGTGTGTAAATGAGATAGAACCGCACACTGGTTTGGATTGGAAGGGACCTTACAGCTCATCCAGTTCCATCCCCTGCTACGTGCAGGGACGCCTTCCATTAGACCAGGTTGCTGCAAGCCCCATCCAGCCTGCACTGAAGTGTTCAAGGCCAGGTTTGAATGGATAGATGTTACTGTCACAGGCAGATGATTGCTCCCTGCAGTGAGCTGCAGTTGCTTTCACATAGCACTGTCTGTGCCTGCAGGACCGGTGTTGGGGCTGCATGGCAGGAATGCTGTGTGTGCCTGCTGGATTCTGGGAGAACATGAGCCACATGTTAGCAAGCCTCAGCCTATAACCTGGGAAAATCACTCCTCCATCTGCAGGCTGCTCGCGTGGGTAGAAGGGGAAGAGCACATGGTCACTGCTTTGTATTGCGTTGGTGTTAGCTCAGATGTGGAATTTGTGATCCTGGTTTTGGCTTGTACACAGATGCCGCAGCCCAGGCAGGAGCCACAGGAAGTAGTGGCGTGATGTGGACTTGGTCTGCTGGAGGGATGTATTCTGCTTTCAGAACAGCAAAAACAAATCCGGGGGACCAGGATAGTAACCTGATGTGCCCAGATTGTGTAACTGGAAGTGTCATTGCTAGCAGGAGATACCTCATAGAGGCCATGCCACAGTGCATTGATCTGCTCAAGTAGAGGGACAAAACAGCTTTCAGCACTGCTTTGCTTGTCTCTTGAAATGCAACACGGCAGCTCTGGAGTGCGTGGTCAGCCTGCTAGTACTGTGTGCCATGTCAATGTGCGCACTGCTCATGTGTGGTGCCATGATGGTCTGAAGGTGGACTTGCCTTTGGCTGTGGCATCCATAAGCGCTGCTGACCCCCTGGTCCTGGGGTGTTGCAGGCTGGTGTGAGATGTGCATCAGTTGTCTTGGGTTAAAGAGGCATAAAAAAGGAGGATAAAACCTCCCCACTCGTGGCAGTGGCAATAAAGCTGAATCCAGCAGCCTGGGGCACTTGTATGATGTGCTAGTGGGAACATGTTGATCTCCATATGAAAACTGTAAGCTCATTTAGGAAATTGGGCTGTCTCATTTGAGATTAGAGTTTCTCTTTAATCTGCAAATACTTAATTAGCATGGAAATTGGTAGTTAAATGGGCTTCTCAATGTATATATCCGAATGCCAGTATGAAAGTGCTCCCTACCAGGTGGTGTGTTTCCCTTCAGGATGCTGGACAAGTTCCTGGCTCTGAGGCCAGGCAAAATGCTTCGGATGCAGCAGGCAAAGCAGACCACAGCACCATGCAGGCACGAACGTGTCCCTTTCATCCTCTTTAGCTTGCCCCTGAGAGGTGATGGTAGCACATGCTTGCTCTGCAGGATTATGAGCAATATGGTGAGTAAATGGCCCAGGTTCCTGGTGTCTGGATTCATAGTTTACCGCAGCATTCCACAAACCAGGATGACGTTATCCCAGGAGCTGCAGCAGGGCCCTGTGAGGACCTGGGTGCTGTCATCCTCACTGCAGTTAGCCCTGTGTGTGGAGAGGAGACCAAGCACTCTGCAGTGCCATTGCTAGGCCTCTCTTTGCAATCAGATGACTTTGCACATGGCCAGAGCAGGTACCCCTGTTAAACCGTCTGCTCTGGGTCTCACTGGTATCCTGGCCTTGTTTTATCAAGATAGATGCACACAGTGGGTTCAGTGCTATGGAAATACATGTGTGTATGGTAGGGATAATACTGTTTTGTGCCTGTCTTCATCTGGAACAAGAGGTTGAAGCATAGAAAAGACCTGTCTGCTGGTATCTGGGACCAGTGCTGAGCATGGGACTGCCCTGCCTTGAGGCTGCCCTGACCTTGGCACTGCTCACTGTCCTGAGAACATGGGCTCTGCCAACAATGGGATGTGAACACAGCACAGCGGGTGATGCCTCTGTAGTGCTTGGCACACTCAAGCTGCTGCATGTGGGGGCAGACAGCATGAGGAAGACCTGTGGACGTCTCCTGGATGAGACATCTGAGCTGGGTGAGGGCAGGGTCTGCCTGCTCTGTTCCTGCCTGACCCTTGCTGGCTGTGGCCTGTGCCAAGCTCTTTCTGGGCAGTCTGTCCTGGGCTGTGGCCTGTGGTGAGGACCTTGGGCCGTCTGTGCCATGGGTGTGAGTCTGAGCAGGAACAAAGGTGGATGCCAAGAAGCGACTGCTCTGCTTCAGTCATGGAGAAACCTCCCCATGGGCTCTCCTCTCCCATGTCCTTCCTTGAGCTCGTGCCCTTGTTCCCTCATCCCTGTGCTCATTCAGTGTGCAGAGGCTGGCCAAGAGCTCCTTCACTGCTGTGTGCCAGTGCTGCTCAGCCAGCCCAGCAGCTGGGTTTGTGCTGTGCCTCTTGCACAGCCCTAAAGCCAGGGGTGTTGTGCACCCTGCTACTCTCAGGGCACTGTAGAAGTCCTGATGCTAACTTTAACCTGAAGAAGTTGTTCGTGAGGCATTGTATTTGCTTGTGCGTCCTTGTGTGCTCCTTGGGAAAAACAGGTATTGGGAATGGGCAGACTGCTGTGGTGGGGCTGCTCCTGCCCTTGCTACTGACACAGCAGGGAAGCAGTGAGCCCGGCTTCCTCCTGCATCTGATAGTGTCCAACCTGTTCTCAGTCCCCAGGGAATTTGGACCTGGGCAAGCGAGGGTCTGCCCCATGTGAGGGTGCATGGCAGTTGTGGAGGGTGCTGGGTGTTGTGTTCTTGTGGGGAGCTATGTCCAGAGGGCACCGATCCCTCATTGTTCCATGGTGGGGATCTGCTCACAGAAACAGTTCTGCCTCTGGCACTTGGGTACTGCTAAGAGCTGGACTTACAGCTGCAGCCCCTCTGGCCAGCGTGTGGGGCTCGCTGGGGGGTTGCTATCTGCCAGCGTGGCTCTTCCTCCTTCTTGCTTGACCCCTTCTTGTCCCCATGGCAGCTCTTCCTTGGTATTAGAGCTTGCAGCCTGCCTCAAGCTCTGCATCCTTTCTTCATCTCTTTCTGCTGTCATCGCTGCTTGGCAGAGGCTGGTTTGTTTACTGCTTCCCTCTGCTGCTGCAGGGCTGGCAGCATCCAACACATCTCTCAGGGGTTCCAGGAGTGAGTTTGGGACTCTGGCGAGGTGCACTGCGTCTCTGCTAGCCCCGGGTGTGCTGCTTCATGCTGGGACTAAGGCTGTGAGGTTGGTCTAACACAGTGGGGCTCAGGTACCACCGAGCTGTCCGGAGAGCTGTGGTTGGGCTCCCTGCCATGGCTCAGCAGAGCAGATGTCCCTGAGAGCATTTTGCTCCTGCAGTTCTGTTACTCTGAGTAGCAGCAGGGCTGGCTCAGCCTCCTGGCGAGGTGATGTGGAAGGATGGAGTACCTTGGGTTCACCACTCTCTGTATTGTGAATTTCTCTTTGTGTTGTGTCTTGCAGAAATAACATTCGTCCCAGATTTGATGATAATGAAAATACAGAAAAAAGAAAAGCAGGTTTGTGACTCTCTCTCCTTCTCCCAACTCAGCTGGCGAGGCCTGGGGACCATATCCTGTGTGTGGATTGGTGCAGTTGATGTGTGGTGGGAAAGGGTTGGGGGGGGTTGTCTTTCATTTCCAGACAGGGCTGCAGCTCACCATGGCTAAATTCGACCTGAACTGCAGCCTGGAGCAGATGAGTCTGATGTGGGCAATCAAACAAGGTGGGGTTTATCTTCATTAATGGGAATGCTCTTGATTTGGTTCTGTTCCCTGTGGAGGAGCAACCCTTCGTTTCTCTCAAAGCCCTTAGTATTGGTTCTTGTTTGAATCTCCTTGCATATATTTGTTACAAAACTGCATGATTGCTGTGATTGCTGCTAATAACATGATGCTCCAGGACTAACAGCAGCGGGGAGGCTGGGGAAGATCACATCTGTGGGGCTGGGAGGGCTTGGCCAGGGAATCTTCCCCTGCTCAGGAATAATCCCATCCCACCAAGCTGCCATTTCTGAATTGCCGCATCGGATCATAACTACCTGCTGCTCCCAGAGGAGATTTATGAGCCAATGGTTTTTGTATTAACCATGTGCAGAGGAAGAACCAGACCATCGGTGCTCTGAGAAGGGAAAAGGACCTGTTACATGCATGGAGACTGGCTCTTCCTGCCAGGGTGAAATATGGCCGGAGGTATAAAACAAACCAGTCCACCCTGAGCTGATTTGTGTCTGTGCTGCTTTTAATGGGAAACCATTAAACTGAACACTGAGCTAAGGGATAAATCTGCTCGAGAGCACAAGCTGGTGCCATTTCTAGCCAGCTCTGAAGCAGCATCTTCATGCTGCTCAGGGCAACTGCAGATCATGCCGTCATGGCAGGTTAATGGGGAGGAGGAAGGGAGGGTTTGGAAGAGGGCGAGCGTGCTGCTCTGATCTTGCAGCAAGGCAAGTGCTGTGTGTACAGAGCATGGATGCTGTAGGAAGCAGTGAGTTTATCCGTGCGTCCTAAAGATGCTGTGAAGAAGCAGAGCTGGGCTCAAGGTGAGGAGCAGTCAGTACTGGGTCACTGCTGGTGGGGCAGGGGGAAGGCCTGGGTCAGAGCAGGATGCTCTGGGGCACAGGTGAGTGATCTCTCCCCTCTGACAGAGAAACTCAGGTGCCTGGTGGATGTGGTGAAGGGGGTGGTTACTCCCTGAGGTTGGTGACTCCCTCCTGCATTGGGGGCAAAACCA
>JASSUY010037992.1:0-37332 GCA_032466535.1 Forpus xanthops | reverse complement strand
CAGAGCATGAGGCTCAGAAAGTCCTTGGTCAGACCAAAACATTGCCAAGCAGTAACTGAAAACACTGGTGTTATCAGTGCTGTTCCCAGGATCAAAATCAAACCACAGCGCTGCACCAGCTACCAAGGAGAAAAATGACTGCTGCTGCTGAACCCATGACACTCCTTGTTGGTTGAGTGCACGTTGATGGTTTGTCCAGGTGATGGGATGGCAGCTCTCCTCAGTGCCAGATCTCTGGATCAGACCAGCAGCAGGGACTGGGGCAGAGCACTGGAAGTGGCTGATGCCAGATGTGCCTGCAGCCCTGCTCATGGGTGGCTGCAGGGGCAACGAGGCTCTTTTTCCCTTTGCAGCCTGTTCCATTTAATGCTTCCATCTAATCCAGATCAGAAATCAAAGCATACACAGTGCCCTGTGGGCAGTGGGCAGGAGGTGGCCTGGGCACATGGGTTACTTTTGGTCTCAGCAGAGTGGGATGTGGAGTGTGCAATCCAAGGCAGGGCTTTGCTTGTGGGCACAGCAGAGGGGACAGTCACTTCTGCTCTGGACCTGTGTATGCTGGTAAGGAACCAAAAGGCCTCCAACCTGTAACCCTCTGTCATGCAGAGAAGAGGAGATCCTTCCCCTTGAGCTCCATCTGCGCATGGTGGCCATAAGCCACCTTGAGGGACACTGCTCACAATGCACTGGGTGGTTGGAGCCTCACTGGGGCTGCAGCTCCCCCCAGAGCTATTTCTGTCTGTGGCATTTCCTTCAGACACCGCCTTTCTGTCCTCTCTGCAGCCATCAAGCTTAAAAGCACTGAGCCGCTCCCCGATGTCGGATGCCTGGGAGTGCAAGGCACAGGACCCCTTTGCCAGCAGCGAGGAGCAGGATGAGGTGTCCCACCAGGTGATGGTGATGGCCACGGCCACAGGAGGCCAATGCCAGTGCCCAGAGGAGGAGCCTGATGGGGCTTCCCAGAAGCGGACGAGCACCCAGAATGGGATGCAGGACACTGGGGGTGGGGGCACAGGGGTGAAGAAGAAACGGAAGAAAAAGGATCTGGGAGAGCAGGATGGGGGAGAAAAAGCAGCTGTGGAGGTGAAACCAAAGAGGAGGAGAGAGCCTAAAGAACCAAAAGAGCCTAAAAAGGCTAAAGAGCCCAAGAAGCCGAAGGAGCCCAAGCAGAGAGAGGTGGCCAAGAAGCCCCGGAAACCTCGGGAGCCCAAAGCCCCCAAGGAGCCTAAAGATAAGAAGAGTGGCTCTGAGCCTGGCCCCAGAGCAAGAGCCAGGAAGAGCAGGTGAGTGGTGGTGTGACCCTGTCTCTGTGCCAGCTGTGGATGGGGCTGTGGGCTCGCAGGAGCTTCTGCTGGGGCCAGCCTGTTGCAGGGTGCACAGGTTCCTCCTGGTGAAGGCTGGATATACTGGTTGGGAGGCCAGGATGAGCTCTCTGGCCATGCAGAGGCAGGACAGGAGGGTGTCCTTTTGGAGACGAGGCCTTAGATTGAGAAGAGTCTTGGCCTGTCCTTGTCCTGCCCTGTGTGCTCAGTGTCCTGGGGTCAGGAGGTGAGCAGCAGGTAGGGCGAGTGCTCCGTGTGGATGAAATGATTGCTGGGAGTCCTCTAAGTGGCGGATAATGGTGACATAATTTCTTCTAAATTATTTCTAATCATAGCTAACTACTGGCTCATGAATGAAGCAGTTGTTAATTGTGACTTAGGAATCAATACCTTGGGAGTTATTGCTCGAGTGGAAGCGGTGTGTTTGCAGGGCTGAAGCACAGCTGCATGGCCAGGGAAGAGAGTTTTAACTGCTTGAGTTTGGCTGCTCCCAGGCAACTTTCTCATGAAATGGGGGTAAAACCTCAACACAGCTTTGAAACCAGCCGTTCCTGTGCTGCTCTGCAGGTCTGGGGCGGGGAGGGGATGGGTAGCAGGGCTGTGAGTGGGGAAGGGGACATTGCTTAGCCCAGGAGCAGGCCCCAGCTCTTCAAAATCATTCCCTCAAGTGTTCCTTGCTGAGGGTAAGGATCTGACTGTCAGTCTGTCTTGGCAGCAAGGACACCCCTGTGGAGAAGAAGAAGAAAGGGAAGAGGAAAAATGAGATACCAGTGGACAGCTTGGATTTGGATCAGGATCTCCTGAGCCCATCCGTGCAGAGTCCAGAGGAGTCTGCAGAGTCAGCCGACAGCCAGGTATGGCCAAAGCCTTCAGCTGGCTCCTCCATTGCTCCTGGCAGCTCCCCTTCCCCAGCACAGTGTGGGGAGGCAGGTCAGCCCCACAGGGCTGTGGAGCTGTGCATGTCTCTATAGGGCTCCTCTGCCTCAGGTCTCTATGGGGCTGTGTGGGTCAGGCACTGATGGAGACCTCAGTACCACAGTGATGTGTTTACCTCCAAGGGCTGCCTGTTCTTCCACCACCTCCATCCCACTGGGGCTGGGGCTGGGCTAGAGATCAGCAGCCTTAGGGCTTGCTCTGCTCAAGGAAGGCAGCGGCACTTGATGTGCCCATCTCCCCCATGACTGCCTTCTTCATCCCACACACAGAAACGCCGCTCAGGACGGCAAGTGAAAAGGAGGAAGTACAACGAGGACCTGGACTTCAAGGTGGTGGATGATGATGGAGAGACAATAGCTGTGCTGGGAGCTGGGCGAACCTCCGCACTCTCAGCCTCCACTCTGGCGTGGCAGGCAGAGGTAGGGCTGGATGTGGGACTGGGTGATGGGGCCTCCTGCAAGGTCTTCCAAGGGTGTCAGTGCCAAGGTTTGAGGAAGTGGGGGATCCCAGCACAAAAATGAGATGAGAGTATGCCTGTCTGAGAGGGTGCAGACTGTCTTTGCAACACTGTGAGTGCACAGGGGATGGGCAAGAGATTTGTAGGTCTAACTGTCATCCTCCTGCTTGGAGACTAAGGCCTCTGGAACATGTTGTGTAGCTGGACTTGTCCCTGAAGACCTGTCATACCCACCTTTGGCTCCTGTCTTTGTAGTTCCTGTACATGAGGTCAGTGTGTCAGCTGAGGGCTTTGTCAGTACCAGATCATTGTTTTCAGCCCACACTGCTGCTTTCCATCAGTGCCTTGGAGCGTAGAGGTGCCCAGTCTGACACCATCAGCCAGGCTGATCTGCAAGGAGTGTGGCAGGGATCTGAGCAGCACAGCAGGGACCAGCCATAGTCACTGTGGTTTGGGCCTCCGCTCCCCACTGGATCAGCACTGGCTCCTGTGGCAGCTCCATCCTGCTGGTCTGCGTGTTGGATCCTACAGCTCTTTCCCTCTCTCTGGTCACTAACAAAGCCTCCAGATAGGAATACTGGTCATTAAGTGTCTTTGTAATGTTCCCATGTCCCTCTCTAGTCCCCTTTTCGTTAGGCTTTGCAGAGGTGCCTCTGGTGCTGCTGCCCATGGCCATGTCACAGCTGGGTTTCAGGCAGTGATCTTTCTAAGTGAAGTTTCAAAGGAACAGATGGGAATGGGTTGCATTTGGCATGTGTCTGTGCTGCCATGCTGCAGCATGGACTTAGTCCTGGGCTTCCACCTCAATGTGTCCTGCTCCAGATGAATTATTAAGGCTGGTATCTGATGGCAGCGAGGTTCTCTGTTGCTGCTCTGGCTTCTGCCAGCAGGCTTGGCTGGGCCTGGCTGTGGCTGCTTCCAGGGTCAGGACTGACCCTGCAGGGCACCGTGGGAGTGCTGAGGCCTCAGAGCTGCTCTCCCCATGGCCTGGACTTGCAGCTTTTCCCCCTATATCCTGGCCACGTTCCTCAGCAGCTCTGAGGTATGCAGTGCTCCTCTGTCAGCCTGCCAGCAGTGAGCCATGTAAGCCATCCAGGCTGGATCAGCTCCCAGCCTTGGGGTGCTGCAGGTGGCTGTGATGGCAGCACTGTGCTCCTGGCTGTGTTCACACAAATCCTTTGTGGCCATGGTCAGGCTTGAGCCCAGCAGCACCAGGGTGGATACCTGGCATGGGGAAGCACAGTGGCTGCAGCAGGAGCATCTCTGCTTGTTCCCCTTGGCTCTGTTACCTTGGTGTGGGGCAGAGCTGCTCAGATAGGGCAGAAATCCCCCTCTGGGCCACAGGACTGCAGCTGAGGGGACCAGACTTATTTGGGACACTTGCCACCCTCTCTGTCTGCCCTGGTTTAGCTGGAAGGAGCCACACAGCTAAACATGACAGTGCTGTGGCCTTGGTGGCCTGGGGAGCACAGGCAGAGGATGGGTGTAGTCAGACCCTCACACCCACACCCTCACACCCAGGAAGGGTTCTCCAAGTGCAGCTCTCCCAGCTCTGCTTTCTTGGCTGCTGGGCTGGGAGAGGAGTGAGAGGAGGGTGCCAGAGGCCATGCGATGAGCCGGGAAAACAGCTCTGCTCTCCTGACTGCAGGAGCCTCCTGAGGATGATGCCAATATCATCGAGAAGATCCTTGCCTCGAGGATGGTGCAGAAGGAGGTGAGTGGCAAAGATGTCAGTGGGGCTGGAGATCCCTGGGCAGAGGAGAGATGGAACCTGGCTGCTTCGTGCAGCAGGGACCTGAGATGGAGCAGCAGTTGGTGCTGCTGTGCCATTCCTTCCACTTGCTGTTCTCAGGGTGATGCTGGGGTATGGGTTGGGTATCAGTGTGGTGCCTCTCCTGTCCTGGGCACCAGAAAGCCTCTGGAGAGCATTCAGGCCTGGGCTGATAACATGGAGGTGTTTGAGTCCCCCTTACTCAAGAGTAGCCTTACAGCACATGTCCCAGGGCCACCAAGCCTCCAGGGCAGCAGCACACTGAGGGCCTGACCATCCTCACTGTGTGTGGGGCTCAGCCTGTCTGGAGCCCGTGGCCAGGAAGGGGATGCCTGTCTGTACCCAAGCCACAGAAGATGTCCCCAGCTCCTGCACAGGCTCTTACTGTCACTAATTCTCCTTCCCTTGGTTTCAGACTCATCCTGGGGGCCTGGCGTTTGAGATGGAGGAGTTCTATGTCAAGTACCGGAACTTGTACGTGCAGCGTTGTGATGCTCTGTGCTGTGGCAGTGGGCCCTGTGCATGCAGGAGCAAGGGCTGGGTGCTCCCACCTCTGTCCCATCCCCAGCATCCGTGTCTCACTGCTGCTTCCTCTGGAGCAGGCCCCAGCAGTGGGAAGCAGGAAAGCTGCTGTGACTGCAGTGTTTAGCCTTGGCCTGGACCTTGGCCATGGCTTCCTCCAGTTTGGGGTTTCACATGGGGAGGCACAGGGTGGGTGTTCTCTGGGTCACTGGGAGATCCCTATTGGTCTGGGTGGTGAATGGGATCAGGCCCAAAGGCTTCTTTGGTCATGTTTTGTTAATACTACTTTTTCCCTCTGTAGCTCCTACCTCCATTGTAAATGGGCAACTCTGGAGGAGCTGGAGAAGGACCCCAGGATCTCCCAGAAGATAAAACGCTTCCGCAATAAGCAGGCTCAGATGAAGCATATTTTTACAGAGGTGAGAGCTGATCACAGCAAGGAGTTTTGTCCAACCCCAACACACCAGACCTGAGCTGAGCAATGCCTCTGGTACCTCCGTGCTCCAGCAGGCCAGCTCCAGGTCTAAAATTCAGGGCTGGAAATAGCTCAGGGATCCTGGCTGCTGCCCAGAACGTTGCCTGTGTGCTCTTGCTGACAGGCAGCAGCATGGCACCTCCTTGAGCTTTCAGGCTGAATTGAACCAGTGCAAGAGGATGAGTGGGTGGAGGTGCTGGAGCCAAGGGGCCACGACAGCACCCTGAACACCCATGGTGTCAACTGACAGAGATATGGGCAGGGTGACAAATGTCACTTGCCAGGCACTGCCAACGCTGGAAGTGTTTCTCAATGGGAGGGAGGGCAGCTTGCAGTGCTGGAAGTGCTTTTGTGGTGGAGCAGAGGTGCTGTGGGAGAGGGAGCTGTAAATACTTGGCCTCATACCTGCCTGCTCTGCTCTGTAAGCAAATTAATCTTGTTTAATATGAGAGGTGTTCTGTAATTTATCTTGCTGCTTCAGAGATAATTGTTGGATCCCCTCAAACTGCCCCTTACCAGTGTAAATGAGGCCAGTAGGCTGTGAACTACACTCTGTGGATGTAGTTGAAAGCTGGGGGTGTGTGTCAAGTTTCTCACTTTCAAGACTGTTTGGGGTCTTTCCCAGGATGCAAAGAAAAAGCAAGTGTTGGAACACATTGTACCCCTAACAGTTTAGCAAGGAGCGAATGCTCTTTCCTGTGATGAACTAGGGCTTGGGGAACTGTGAACATCAAAGCCTGTTTTTCTCTCCTGCCCAAGCCCTAGACAGTGTCTCTCTGAGGACCACTGCTAGTCTGAAGCCCACTTCCTCCTATGGTGTTCCTGGCAGGAGGATGAGCTCTTGCCTCATGAGCAGTTGCTGCTGATGACTGCTAAAAGAGAGGCAGAGACAGAGAACAAAGTGTCATCCCTTGCAGAGGAGTGGAATTCATCGGGTGCTATGTGTGGCTCTCTGGATGCTGTGCATAAGCTGGAGCATGCAGCTCAGGGAGTTGTACCTTGGGGCCAGATGGGCTGGAGAGGACATTCCTGTCTCCCAGCAAGGGCAGCATGGAGCTTGCTACCACTCTAAAGGAAGAGCTTTGCCTTCTGCATCCTCCCTGCCCAGAGACAGATGTCATGTACCTGCGTCCAGGGCACTTGGTGCTCTGCACACAGCCAGCAGCATCCTGGAGACAGATGCCCTGCAGCTGTTTACTCCTACCCACCATCTGTTTAACCCTGGAATCACCTTGAACTTCCCTCTATTTGCTGTTTGCTGTTGCAGCCTGATGAAGATTTGTTCAACCCAGACTATGTGGAGGTAGATCGAATTCTGGAGGTGGCTCACACGAAGGACCCTGACACTGGGGAGGTGAGTGGCTGCATCTCTTGCCCCATGGAGGGAGGGAGGCTTGGCAGGAGCCCCAGACTCACAATGTGCAGTGTGTGCCATCTCAGAGCACCCTGATGCCTTCCCAGCCTTGCACAGAGTGAGCCTTGTCCCCAGAAGACCCTTTGGCACAGGGATAAATGGGGGCTGCTGACTGTCCTGTGACTGTGCATGCTGGGGCTGAGCTGTGAGCCCTGCCCTGTCCCTGAGCCTGTCTCTGTGCTGCAGGAGGTGACTCATTACCTGGTGAAGTGGTGCTCCCTGCCCTATGAGGAGAGCACCTGGGAGCTGGAGGAGGATGTCGACCCAGGGAAGATTAAAGAGTTTGAAGCCCTCCAAATCCCTCCAGAAATCAAGCACATGGTAACGTACCCAGAGGTAACGTACCCGGCTGGCAGCTCGCTGCCCTGGGCAGGCAGGGACTGTGTCTTGCCAAGGTCCAGCAGTGCTGACCTTCTTGTCCCTGCTGCTGCAGTGCAAGCCTCATGTCCTCCTCTCTGGATGGGTTAGTTAGCAGGACCTGAGGGTGGGATCTGGAGGCCAGGACCTTGCTGTGAATCAGCTGTCAGTGACTGTTCTGAAGAGTGGTCCTGTTGCGCAGCCCCAGAATCAGGGTCTGGCCTCACTGAGCATTAGCCTCTTCTTCTCCATGGACCTTGGTCCTGCTCTCTCCTCCTAGGAGCGCCCAGCATCTGAGTCCTGGCAGAAACTGGAGAGGTCCCGGGAGTATAAAAACAGCAACCAGCTGCGGGAATATCAGCTGGAGGGAATGAACTGGCTGCTCTTTAACTGGTATAACAGGTGAGGAGGGGCTGGCACGCTGTGCTCCCATGGGATGTCCTGCTGGCAGTAGGGCCCTGGTGTGTGCAGTCACGAGCTGGGGTAGCAGAGGTGACAAAGAGGGGCCTGAGAGAGCAGCCACTGGGATCTTCCAGTGCTGGAGCTGGCAGGCAGCTGACAGGAAATCTGTGTTTGTTTTAGCTTTGCAGCTGAGTCTTCTGGAATGTTTCTCCCTCATAAATGCTGATGAGTCTTGGAGATAGCAGGACTTAGCTATGGGTGTAAGATACACCTGAAGTTTGGTATTGGCCAGGCTACTAGTAACCCATTCCTGTGGCAGGAGTGCAGGGATATGCATGTTCTCAGCTGCAGTAGGCCATTAGATGTATGTTTTGCTGGCCAGTGTGCACCCAAAGGATAGCATCTTCACACTGAGTCCATCATCTTGCAGGAAGTTGGATGGTCTGGCTTACCCACACCAGTTTGAGCCACTGTACCAATGTCCCCCCACCCTTCATACTGCAGGGTCAGAGAGATGTGGGTGTAGGTGCCATCCCATTGAGACAAGGTGGCTCCTGCCTCTGAGAGTCACATTCAACTGCCTCTTTCCATCTCTGCAGGAAGAACTGCATCCTGGCTGATGAGATGGGTCTGGGAAAGACAATCCAGTCAATCACCTTCCTCTCAGAGATATTCCTGATGGGCATCCATGGCCCTTTCCTCATCATCGCTCCTCTCTCCACCATCACCAACTGGGAGAGGGAGTTCCGCACCTGGACGGAGATGAACGCCATTGTGTACCACGGCAGCCAGATCAGCCGGCAGATGATCCAGCAGTATGAGATGGTGTACAGGGACACACAGGTGATTGACACACATAGCACACCCAGGATGCATTCCCTGACCCTGGCTTCCTTTACTTGTGAACCATGTGGAGCTTTGGAGGGGGACAAGTGATCTTTTGAGACCCCTTGGCTGTCAAGAGCTCAGGGTGCACTGTGCATGAGTTAAGAACAGGCCCAACTCATGCAGAAAGGGAAAAGAGCAGCAGAGGTCATGCTGCAGTTCCTGTCCAGGCCTGTTTGCTGCCCTGAAGCGGTGTCTGGTTTGGAGAGATGTAGCCTGTGGCCAACAAAGAGGCCTGCAGGAACCTGCCTGCTGCTTGGGAGAGATGCATGTGGGGAAATCCCAGCTAGGAGCCAGATGCTAACACTGATACTGTCATACGGGCTGTTTGATAGTGTCCTGCCACCCTGCAGGAGTCGAGTCCTGCATATGGTTCATGTCTCCTTAGGGTAACCCTCTCCCTGGGATCTTCAAGTTCCAGGTGGTTATCACCACCTTTGAGATGATCCTTGCTGACTGCCCAGAGCTGAAGAAGATCCAGTGGCGCTGTGTGGTCATTGACGAGGCACATCGCCTGAAGAACAGGAACTGCAAACTCTTGGAGGGGCTGAAGCTCATGGCCCTGGTGAGCATGTCCTGCCCAGGTTGACATAGGAGCAGGGTGGGACAGAGATGGCCATGCCAAGCTGTCATGCCATGGACATGTGCTGCTCAGGCCCAGTGTCAGGGCTGAGAGCTCCCTGTCAGAGGTAAAACATCCAGGACCCATCAGGTTGCTGAAGCAGTGCCAGTGATGGGGGGGCATTTAATTGATGTGGCACTGATGCCCTGTAGCTATCACAAACTCCTTTCTGCTGAAGAGGAATCTTAACCTAGAGCAGGCCAGTTCCCCCTGTGCCTTCCCATCTCTGTGCACTGCCTGGCAGAGCACTTCCTGGCCTTGAGGTACAGCTTAGGCTGCTGTAGCCCATGGAAGCAGCAGCTGACCAGCTGTGCACAGCATCCTCTGGTCATGACATGCCTCGTCCCATGTTCCCTTTTGTTCTATCTGAGTACTGAAGAGGGACATCCTGCTCCAGGTACACAGAAGCTTGGGCTCTGCCAAGTGTTCCTGTCAGTGCCAGCACAGCCCTGCCTGTGGGTCTTGTGCCAGGGCTGGGCTGAAGCCTGGGAGCAATGTGGGACTCTTGGATTTGGCTATTGTTGCTCCCAGGACTCTCCTAGATGTGTTGCAGTTCAGCTCTGTGCAGCACTCACAGAGTGCTCCTGAGGCAGGAAGACAAGGAGCATTGTGCTCTGGGACCTCTTAGACCCATTCAGTAGGTGTGAGCTCTCAACCTGTTTTCTGTGTATACCCAGGAGCACAAGGTGCTGCTGACAGGGACTCCGCTGCAGAACTCAGTGGAGGAGCTCTTCAGCCTCCTGAATTTCCTGGAGCCACAGCAGTTTCCCTCAGAGACAGCCTTCTTGGAGGAGTTTGGAGATCTGAAGACAGAGGAGCAGGTACCTAGAAGAGTGATGCTGGTGACTGTTAGTGCAGGCTGCTGGGATCCATGTTAACCAAGCCAGGCACACTGTCAGATGTGTGCTTCATGGAAGTGAATAGGACTCTAAATGCTGAGAGAAGCAAAGTGTGACAGAGCCCTCAATGCTGCTTTCGAGAGAGGAGAGCATCATGTGTTAAGGCAGTGGTCTGCTCCCTGCCTGGCTCCCTACTGCTTTGCATGCCTGGGCAGCAGAGCTCACCCAGCTTTCACACCTGGTCTGTCTCAGCTGCTTCAGGGTTATTTGTAGTGGTCTTCCAGCGTGGGGAGGCTCTAGCATTACAGGCCCCTCTGCTGTTGTCACCATGTGCTTGCCATGCAGGGCGGGCAGTGAATCTCTGTTGTTGCTCTGGCAGGTGAAGAAGCTGCAGTCCATCCTGAAGCCCATGATGCTGCGACGGCTGAAGGACGATGTAGAGAAGAATCTGGCACCCAAGCAGGAGACCATCATTGAGGTGGAACTGACCAATATCCAGAAGAAATACTACAGGGCCATCCTGGAGAAGAACTTCTCCTTCCTCTCCAAGGGTGCCAACCAGCACAATATGCCCAATCTAATCAACACCATGATGGAGCTGCGGAAGTGCTGCAATCACCCGTATCTCATCAATGGTAAGGGCTGTGTGGAGGAGGTTTGTGTGGGACAGATATTGCAGCATTTACTGGTCTTACTTGCAGAGCTCACCCAGCTTTGCAGCCAGTTTAGGCCCTCATGCCATCTGCTGCTGGTGTGGTTGTAGATCCAGGCCCCACACAGGATGCAGTGATTCGCCTTATTGCCCCCACAGGCAGCCCAGCTCCCCACAAGTACTGGCTGACACATTGTGGTCTTAGAAGCTTGCTGTGTTTGGGGTTGTTCTGGTGTGGGACCCTCTCCAGCATCCCAGCCTGGCTTGTTCTGACAAGCTCTGGAGAAGGAGTAATAGGAGTGGAGAGGCTTCTTGGCAGTGTCTAGCCAACCTCCCTTGATCTGATTGGCTGTGTGGGCCCTGTTTCTCATGTGTGGCTTGCTATTGCCCTGGATGGGAGGCTGGGAGCAGCTGCAGTGCCAGCCTCACCAAGAGCTCTCATCCCTTCTCACCTGGCAGGGGCAGAGGAGAAGATCCTGGAAGACTTCCGTAAAACACACAGCCCGGAGGCGCCAGACTTCCAGCTGCAGGCGATGATCCAGGCGGCCGGGAAGCTGGTGCTCATTGACAAGCTGCTTCCCAAGCTGATCGCTGGTGGGCACAAGGTGCTCATCTTCTCCCAGATGGTGCGCTGCCTCGACATCCTGGAAGACTATCTCATTCAGAGACGGTTAGTACAGGCTTCAACATTCACCACAGCTCCTCTACATCACCTCCATCCTGCACTTGTTGAAACAAGAGGGGCGACAGCCCAGGGTGGGGATTTAACCATTCTGTGCCCACATATCAAAGGATCCAAGTTACAGGCTACTGATAGCGGGTGCAGAGACCACAGAGCTCTGACCTGTCCATTTTGCATTGCCCAGGGCTAGTCCTAGGAGTGGCCAAAAGAAATAGGTCTTTCCTTTGGTCCTAGTTCCCATGTTCATGCACCATGCATGGGGTCCTGCTGGTTTTACCTTTCTAAGAGAACCAAGTTTGGGGAACAACTACAGTGCACACAGGCTGATGGGGCCTGAGCCTCCGCTCGCACTCAGGTCCTGCCAGTGAATCCCAGCTGCCTGTGTACCCACACAGAGCCTGGGGGAGGGAACAAGAAGGGGTTTGTAAGCCATGTGGAGGCCTTGCTGTGACCCTGCTCTCCTCTCCTGGAGCAGGTACACCTATGAGCGCATCGATGGGAGGGTGCGCGGGAACCTGCGCCAAGCTGCCATCGATCGCTTCTGCAAGCCTGACTCTGACCGCTTCGTCTTCCTCCTGTGCACGCGGGCGGGCGGGCTGGGCATCAACCTCACTGCTGCCGACACCTGCATCATCTTTGATTCGGACTGGAACCCACAGAACGACCTGCAGGTAACGGGGCAGGCAGCCGGGAGATCCTGCAGCACAGCTCCTGTCTGTCATTGCAGCAGCAACGGGAAGGGCAGCAGCATCTGGCTATAATGGTGTGGGTTGCTGTGCTGAGGGCTGGCAGGAGTTCAGGCAGAGGGGACATGTCATGGGGAGATCACGATGTGGCTCTAAAAGTATGGATGGGCCACAGACCAGGCCATACCTGGTGCAGGAGGAGGTGAAGTGGTGGGTGCCCAGCATCTACAGAGAGCCAAGACTTCAATCTGAGCCCTGAGTCCTTTCCCAGGGGTGCAGGGGTCTCTGATCCCTGCTCCAGGAGCCCTGCCAGGTTGACCACAGGCACTGGGTGCGGGTGCTCTGGTGGGTGGGACCTGGCTGTGGCTCAGGTGGGTGAGTGATGGGTCCTGGTGCACAGTCCCCATGCTGCTGGGCTCACTGTGCTTGTCACTGTGCCTCCTTCCCTCCCAGGCCCAAGCTCGCTGCCACCGGATCGGGCAGAGCAAGGCGGTGAAAGTCTATCGCCTCATCACCAGGAACTCCTACGAGAGGGAGATGTTTGACAAGGCCAGCCTGAAGCTGGGCCTGGATAAGGCTGTGCTGCAGGACATCAACCGCAAGGGCAGTACCAACGGGGTAGGTTGGCCGTTGGATGGAGTGGGACCAAGTGGGAGGTGCTGCGGGAGAGCTCTCCTCTTTTCCCTGCAAGTCATTGCTAGGCTGGAGCAGAGACTTGGGCAGGCTATTCAGGAGGAAAGGTCTGTTTCCACACAATGGCATTGGTGGTGTTTGGCCTGGGACGCACATGATGCTGTGTTTGAGTGACATGGACTGAAATTCTTGATAGTCCCTCAGGCAGCATTCTGAAGAATCCTTTCCTATAGCAGCAGGAGGTCTGGGTTGGCTTGAGGCAGAGGGAGGGCTGTGTCCCAGGGCAGCTGGCCAGGTTGGTGATGCCCCAATGTTTTGGGCAGGTTCAACAGCTCTCAAAGATGGAGGTGGAGGACCTGCTGCGGAAGGGTGCCTATGGCGCCCTCATGGATGAGGAGGATGAGGGATCGAAGTTCTGTGAGGAAGACATTGATCAGATCCTCCAGCGCAGGACGCAGACCATCACGATCCAGACCGAGGGGAAGGGCTCCACCTTTGCTAAGGTGAGCTGTGCTCCACTGGGAGGGAAGGAGGATTCCCCCACGGTAGTAGGGGACATGGGTTGACCTGTTTTCACCTGTGTGGTGAGATGTATCTGCATGGAGGCCAAGCTCTCCTGCCTGTTCTGCTTCCCAAAGCTGGGTGCTGCTGTGGAAGCTGTGCACTGTGGGGCCCTGATATCCCTGCAGGAGAGAGCCCAAGAAGCGAGCTCCATGCCACACTTGTAACTGGTGTCCACTGGGAGCATGTGTCAGCATGGGCTGTAACACTCCATGGCAGACAGGTTGTGTGCCGCAGATGTGATGGGGATGTCTATATGGGGGAAAGCACATCTGGATGGTGAGTTGCACCCTGTTTATTCATCTTCTTCCACTCCCAGGCCAGCTTCGTAGCATCAGGAAACAGAACTGACATTTCCTTAGATGACCCCAACTTCTGGCAAAAGTGGGCCAAGATAGCAGAGCTCGATACAGATGCCAAGAATGAAAAGGTAGGGTCCAGCTCATGGCCTGTGTGCCCCACAGCTGATCTGAAACCTCCAGGCAGGTGCTGTGTGCTTCCGCCGGGCTTGGGGGAAGCTGCATAGCTGTTCCCTAGCCCACACCCAAATCCACATGAACCCTGGCACCTGGGGCAGAAGGGAGTGTTCGGTCTAACAGCACTGGAGGAGGCCTGATTTGTTGGCAGGAGTTTGTTACTCCAACAATTTGAGCCCTGGAGGTTGCAGTGCTGGGCACATTTCATTGCACTGCAGCCCCATCTCCCACCACTGCAGGTCTCCATGGCTGAGGAGGTGGTAAAGCTCTCTGGGTGCTCCAGCTTTCCCAGCTGAGGCATCAGTGCCCATAGAGATGGTATTAGCAGCAAGGGGGAGGTCCTGCAGCTCTACAGAGCTCACCACTGTAAGAGGGAGAATGGGAGAGGGTGTGTGTGTTTCTCATGTGAAATCCTGGCAGATTTAAATGGCATGGATCATTCTACAGGGCAGGGGGAAGGAGAGGAGGAAGGTACATGCTGTTTAATTTCATACTGCTCCCTCCTGCACCTTCTTGGAAGCCACCTTTCTTCTTCCAGCCCACTTATTCCCCCAGCACAGAAATTACACAGCCTTCAGCACAGTGTTCTGTGCAGGCAGTGCTAGGAGGGCCAGGACTATGATTCAGAGCTGAATCAGCTGCTGGTTGTCAGCAGTTTGAATCCAGAGGGTATGATTTTCACCCTACCATTGTTCAGGCTGAGGTTTGGGTTGATCAGGAATTGTCTCATGTGTGCAAGGAAAGCCTCACACAGGTAATTTGGAGCAGGTATCCTAGTGGGAAGGTGATGGCTAGCCACAGGGCTGGGAAACAGACGTAAGCAGAGCAGAGTGGTAGTGTGGAGGAGAAGACATATTGTGCCCTAATGGAAGGCAGGTATTTCTACCCATACCTGAGTGCATTCCCTTCTGTGAACCTCACAGGAGAGCCTGGTCATTGACAGGCCCCGGGTACGGAAGCAAACCAAACACTACAACTCCTTTGAAGAGGATGAGCTGATGGAGTTCTCCGAGCTGGACAGTGACTCGGATGAGAGACCCACACGCTCGCGGCGCTTCAATGAGAAGACACGTCGGTACCTGCGGGCAGAGTGCTTCCGTGTGGAGAAGAACCTGCTCATATTCGGGTGAGTCTCACCCCCACTAGGCAGCTCCAGCAGGGAGATGCTGGCAACGTCTCTAGTTGCACAGGTGTGTTTACTCTGTCTGTATTCCTGCTGTTCCAGCTGGGGACGCTGGAAAGATATCCTGACCCATGGGCGGTTCAAGTGGCACCTGAATGAGAAGGACATGGAGATGATCTGTAGGGCCTTGCTGGTCTATTGCGTCAAACACTACAAGGGGGATGAGAAGATCAAAAGTTTTATCTGGGATCTCATCACACCAACAAAGGATGGGCAGAACCAGGCTCTGCAGAATCACTCAGGTATTGCGTGTTCTCTCTGCTGTTGCACCTCTGCCCATTGCTGCTGTGCCAGCCTGTAGGATCGAGGCTGAGGAATTCAGATTGAAGCAGCCAGCAAACAATTGTGCTTGAGCGCCACAACTCACTCTGCACCTCACAGAGAAGGTGGCTGCCATGGGATCCTCAGAGCCAGCAGCAGGGGTTAACTGTGTGAGGAAGGCTGTTTCCTGCCTCCCAGTGCCATAGCCGGTGCAGAGAGGGCCTTTGTGGTTTGAGCAGTAGCTCTCTGTAGGCATCCCTTGGGGCTGGAGCAGCACAGCGGATAAAGCCTGCCATGCAAACAGCATCATGCAGCCTCAGTGGCTTTTCTTTAATGATATGAAGCTGGTGCTTGCTCTTGGATCAGCTGGAGGGCTGTGGCCTGGGCTGGGAGAGCTGGCTGGGGGAGACCATGGCCCTTCCTCAGGGTAATCAGAGCTCCACAGCTCTGTGCTGCTCACTGTGTGCTTGTGATCTGTGTGCTGTGGCTCACCAAAGAACCTGAGGTACCAACTGTGTTTGCAGAAAGCTGATCAGGCTCCAGGCTTCCCTGATGTGCAGGAAGAGACAGCAACCTCCAGCCCATGCTCGTGCATTCTGGGGCTGTTCCTTCTCAACCTATATCTGAGTGAATGTGAAGGGCAAGTGCAGCACATGGGCTTTGAGCTCTGCTCTGTTCTGATCCAGCCCCCTCCTGCCCTTCCATCCCAGAAGAGGATGAGTTTGCCCAGAGGTCATCAGGCCAATTTAGTGCTGGAGACAGTTACCCTGGTGCTCATTGCAGAACCCCATCAGGCTTGTGCCCTTGTCCTGTTGCTGTTTGCACGCTTAGGCAGGAGAGGACATATACAGGGCCCTGCCTCAGAAGCAGCTGCCTAGGGATGCATCAATTGGGAGCTGTTGCTGTGTTCTGCTGTGAACTTGCATCTTATTTCAAGGTTGAAAATGTGTTTAATTTTCAGCTCCAGCCACTGGATCTCCTTTTATCTTTGTCACCCAGATGGGACTGTGTTCCTTTTCCCCTCACTCTCTTTGCCAAGTGTAAATGCCCTCTGCAGTGATCCTGCAGCCTTCCTCCTGATGCATGAAAATAGGAAACAACCCTTACAGATCAAATCAGGACTGACTTCTGGTCTTTGATCATTTTGGACCCTCTTGTCTGAACTCTTGTCCCAGACCACTGTGTTGTCCCTTAGGGTAAACTTCAGAGTTGGCTGTAGTGTCTGGGTAAGGCTCTAAAAGCTGTGCCCAGGACCAAGGTCCCTTCCATGCTTTTATGTGATCATAGAACACATTTAGGTTGGAAAGGACCTTAAAGTCATCTGGTTCCAGCCTCCCTGCCATGGCAGTGATGCCTGGCCTGGCCTGTAGTGCTCACTCACTGACACTTGCTGTTACAGGCTTGTCAGCACCAGTGCCCAGAGGCAGGAAGGGGAAGAAGACAAAGAACCAGATGCTTCTTCCTGAGATAAAGAATGCGGACTGGCTCGCTACCTGCAACCCCGAGGTTGTCCTGCATGATGACAGCTACAAGAAACACCTCAAACAGCACTGCAACAAGTGAGTGCAGGAGCCAGCTTGTGGAAACCATGGGCTGAAGGCTTTTAGCATGGGGAGGGTGGGAAGGAGCTGTGAAGGGCTCACAGCCCATGCAGGTTCATTGTGCTTCAGCTGCTGGACTATTCTCGATGCTCCTCCAAGCTAAAAGGAGCCGTATCCCGAGCAGCACACCTCTGGCTGCAGAGTCCCAGCAGATCACAGGGCTGGGTACTGTGGTGTGACACCACATGGCTGGTGCCCATCCTGCTGTGAGAAAGTGGGTCCTCCCATGCAGGGAAACATGGTGTCAAGCAGGCTTCCTTGTCCTTGCTGATGTTCAGAACATGCCCTGCAAAGGCTCTGGTGAGGGCTGTTGGGCCAGGCCCTAGGCTGGCATCTGAGTACCTGCATGCTAACGCGTTCCTCTCTGCTGCCCCGGCACAGGGTTCTGCTGCGGGTGCGAATGCTCTACTACTTGAAGGCTGAAGTGCTGGGGGAGGCTGCAGACAAGGCCTTCGAGGGGACCCCTGCCAGGTAGGTACCTTACAGTGAACCCCTGTGACACTTCTTGGGTAGGGTTTGGCAGTGCTCAAGCACTGCTGCAGCCATCCGGCCCAGCACAGCTGCACTCCCTACAGCTCTGGGTGAATCAGATCCTGTGGTCAAATCCCCAGGTCTTGTTCAGGCAAAGCTTCATCCTTAGAGGGCAGCTCTGCCTGAGCAGGGTTCTCAACAGGGCTGCTATGTCCAGGCCTTGGAGCACAGCATGCCCCATCATGTGGCCTGCAGTCCCTTCCCAGCACTGAAGACAAGGGGCCAACAGGCCCCTGAATGCCATTGAACCTGCAGCCTGCCTGCTCCTGTCCTTCCTTTAAAGACTCATCTCTCAGTGCTTTGGAGAGAAGTGTGATATGCTGGGCTTAATTTACTAGATCAGGGGCTGCTGCTTTCCCCGGCACAGGTGGGAGGGGGACATTGCAGCCCACCCCACCAGACATGCTGTTCCTCTGGGGCTGGGAGTTTGAAATAGTTTCCCCCAAGAGATGCTGTTGACATCAGACAGGATCTCCAGTCTTTTGGTGTTGCTTGGGTGGGAGGGGAGAGGAGAAGGGCTGTGCAGCCTCCCCATCTCTGCAGAGAGAGGATGGAGATGGCAGTGGGTTGTGGTGGAGCCAAGGCTGCAGCTCTCTGACCCCAGGGAGGTGTGATGTGCACACCAGGCCATATGGGGCCCCAGGACAGACTTGCATGCATTAGCTGTCCCCCAGCCAGTGAGTGATGGCTCCTGTCTCCTGCTGCCCTTGCTCACCGGTGCCCAGTGAGCTCTGGTGAGGCTGATAGAGGGGTGTTCATACCTTGTCTGCCACAGGGAGCTGGATGTGCTGTTGCCAGACATTGACTACGTGGAGATCCCAGTGGACTGGTGGAATGCTGAAGCTGATAAATCCCTGCTCATTGGTGTCTTCAAGCATGGTGTGTACCCAGTTTCTCTGGCAGGGGCCAGCGCATGAGGGGGACCCAAGTGGAGCACCTGGAGGGGACATCACATCACTGTGAAGGGGCAGAGCCATGGCCACACACCACGGCCATACACCGTGGCCACACAGGGCCATGGGAGCTCTCCCAGCACCAGTAGCTGCCTTGTTTGGGTGATGGGGCAGGCACACTGCAGTGCTTAGCATGGCCATGCCTGGTCTCATGGCAGACTCCTGGTTTTCCTGGAGCAGCATGCAGTTGCCACGTGAGGACAAGCAGGAAGGCACAGAGCCTCTTTTGTCATCCCCAGCCTTGTCATGAAGTCCCCCTTTGGCTTCCAGGAGCCACGGGGCTGCTTGGTCCTGGCTACAGCCTGCCCTGCATGCTGTGCACAGCTCCTGGCACTGCACTGCCCATGGGGGATGGAGAGGCTGACCTTTCTCTTTGCCTGCTGCCCAGGCATTGTGGAGCAATTAGCAGCTTTGGGGAGAGTGTTCTGAATTTCTGAGGGTGAGAATTGCTTTCACAGCAGCATAGAGAGTGAGAGCCACATGGAGAGCTGTGTCCCGCGGAGCAGGGGGCTCTCCTGAACCAGGCCCGGAGCTGGCTTTGTGCTGTCTTTCTCCTTTCTGATGGCCCATGGTGGTTGCAGGTTACGAGCGGTACAACGCCATGCGGGCAGACCCGGCTCTATGCTTCCTGGAGAAGGTGGGAATGCCGGATGAGAAGCTGCTCTCTGCGGAGCAGGGTGTCAGCGACGGGGCCCAGGACACTGCTGAAAGGTGGGCAGGGATGGAGCAGAGCTCTTGGGGGCTGCCTGGGCCACTCCTGGGGCTGTGCTGGTGAGGATGGCTGTGGGGTGAGCTGTGTGCAGGGTGGAGGAAGGAAGCAGACTGCATCAGAGCACAGGAGGCAGGACAGAAAGCAGGGGAGAGCTGGGTCCTCAGTATGAAACATGAACATCCCTTCTGCTCCCTCCTGCCAATGACTGTCACAGCCAGAGGCGCTGTGCTGCTGCTGCCAGGGACTAATTCAACTCTCTTACCCAGGGGCTGCATGGAAAAGGAAGAGAGCAGTGGAGAAAAGCTGGAAGGGCTGCCAAAGCAGGAGGTGAGTGGGATTCACAGTGATCAGTGAACATCTGCTGCTGCCAGGCCTTCCCTCCTGCCCTGTGCTGCAGGCTTGGCTCCATCAGCTCTGCTGGGGAACTAGCACTGCTGATGGCTGCCCTGTGCCGGCTTTACTGTGCCATACATGGGCTCTGCCCTTCAGTCTGTGTCATCTCAGCTTCTGTTGTTGCCTGTCTGTGTTTCCTGCAAACCTGGGCAGCATCTGCCTTGTGGGCAGCTGAGAGGAGCTGAGGGCTAGGAATGGCCAAGGGAATTGGATCTCAACACTCAGCTTCAGGAGCCAAATGAGGCCCTGGCAGAGGAATTGGTGGTATCCTAAAAGGAATGACCCTGGGGAAGAGGAAGAGCAGTGAACAAGGCAGCACAGGAGGGTGTAGAGTTCATTTGAGCAGCAGAGGTTGTGCACTTCAACTGTCCTGGGCAGTGGCTCTGCACCCTCTGTCACTGTGGTGGACCTCCTCTCCAAGCATAAAATGGATAGAACTGCCCTTCTGAGCTGTCACCTCCCCTGTGTGTGCTGAGGGCAGCCTAACTGCAGCTCTAGGGCCTGGGACCCATAGCTCTACCTGTCCTGTCACCCTGAATCCGGGTGACTGCAGGTATAGGGTGCTGTGTGTGGGGCTGGGAGCCCTCTCTCATGGTTTCCTTCTGCAGGACATCGTGGCCGCTGGGGTGGGCGAAGCCAGTGAGAAGCGGGACGAGCCAGCGGCAGGTGAGGCTGTGTCTCCTGCAGCATCGTGTAGGGGCTTCCCAGGGCTGGCACAGCACAGGCAGGGAGCTGGGACAGGCACT
Organism: Forpus xanthops; assembly: GCA_032466535.1. NCBI lineage: Eukaryota > Metazoa > Chordata > Aves > Psittaciformes > Psittacidae > Forpus > Forpus xanthops. The sequence goes on along the minus strand of JASSUY010037992.1, from coordinate 17,260 downwards.
GCTGGGCTGGGGGGACACTGCTCTGTGTCAGTGATAATGGCGGAGGTAGCTTAACCTGGGCAGGTGGAGTCATGTGTGACCCATGTCTATGGCAGAGCAGCCAGGCTCCTGAAAAGGTGTTCTCAGCCAAAGCCAGTCAGGGGTGACCCGAAGCCATTCGCCTGCCCTTGTCCATGCAGCTGCCTGCATGAGATGAGCATGCTGGTGTCTGCAGTGGGCAGTGCTGGAAGATGTCATGGGCTGGCTGGCTCTGCTCCTGAGCAGGCATCTGCAGTCCTCTCCCATGCGCAGCCTGGCCTGGAGTTGTCATTCCTAACCCTGATCTCTGCCTCTCTGAAGGAAGCTAGGATATGGTGGGGCTGTGAGACAGCAGCTTCTAGGGTGCAGAGGGCCAAGGATGGTCACCACTGTCTCCCAGTTATGACTGATTCTTGGCATCCCCTGTGGGAGGACAGAGGCAGGAGGGAGCTCTCAGAGCTGGGCTGGAGGGGTGCAGGAACCCATGGCTTTGAGTGTGCATTAAATACTAATGTCCTTGCTGATGTTTGAAGCCCAGGATGGCTCCGACTCAGACAGATCCTGCTGGCCTGTCTCATCTGCTCTCACAGCCAGACTGCGGAGGCTTGTCACCGTCTACCAGCGCTGCAACCGCAAAGAGCTGCCTCCGCGTGCCGAGATGCTCATGCCTGGTAACCATGGATACTGGCTGCAGGACGAGATGTTCCGGAGAGCCTCCGAGATGGACTCTGTGAACAAAGAAATGCAGAAAAGGTAACGCAGCAGAATGTCCTTTCCGAAGCTGATTGAGGCCAGTTGATGTCCTTGCCCCCAGGTAGATGTCACCACAGCTGTGTCCTTGCTGGGTAGGGAATGCTGCTCCCATGCACAAGGGAGCCTAATGGTTCCCACAGCCAGCCCAGCTGGGGATCAGCCTTCATGGTACTTGTGACATGATGAAAGGAATGAAGGAGAGAACTCCCCAGGATCAAATCCAGCATCTGCTGTGCCAGGGATCACCTCCAGCCCCAGCAGAGCAGTGCTGCTGAGCAGGGTTGTGCACTTGGGATACGCCATGGCTCAGGGGTGACACACAAGCACCGTCACAGCCTGTGTGTGCAGCCTTTTTGATCCTTGTGTCTCACACCACTGCATTAGTCACTTGCTCATGGCCTTGAGAGCCCCATGGCATATCCTGGTTGTGCTGCACTCTCATTCTGTTTGCATCCCAGTAAATGAAAAGATGGTGGGACCCTCCTGGCACGCACTTTTCCATGCTGTGACCTGTTCCTGCGCTTGCCCTTCAGTTTACACCCTGTCTGTTCTCTGTGGGCTGTTTCTCTGCACCCTGTTTGTCCCAGGGCTGCATTTGCCCATGATGGTGTTCACCATCTCTATCCTAGATCATTCCTTGGAGTGATTCACACGAGGTGAAATCTCACAGGGTTCAAACCAGAGTGAAAGTTGTGCTGTAGCAGTGCTGTAGCTGACCCCCCCTGAGAGCACCATGGCTGCTTTCCTTCAGTGGGGAGGAGTTGGCACCCACCCCAGGCTCCCAGGAGTCCACAGGGGTCAGCAGCCTGTGTGAATACTGCGATACCTTACGGCAATGAAGCCCAGTCCCAGTTTCACTCTGGATGAGAGCTGTGTCTGCGGGACCTTCCTTTCTAATTCCTAGTGTGCTTCTCCTGAGAGCTGCTCCAAAACTGATGGGCAGTAACTAGATGTTCCTCTCTGAGCCTCTGTGCTTGGGGCCTTGCTCATACTGGGACCAGAATGTATCTTGGTGTTCATGTCTCTTCCATACCCCGCAGGTGGACCAGGAGGGAGCAGGCAGATTTCTACCGCACCGTCTCCTCCTTTGGGGTTATCTATGACCAGGAGAAAAAGATCTTTGACTGGACTCAGTTCCGAGCCATCTCTCGACTGGAGAAGAAGACAGATGAAAGCTTGGAGAAGTACTTCTACAGCTTCGTGGCCATGTGCAAGAATGTCTGTGGTCTCCCACTGTGGAAAGAGGATGGTGAGTGGAAATTGCATGGCCTGTGGAGGGGTAACAGTAGGTCCATGTAGCCATAGGTCAGAAATGGTCCCGCTGCTGTTGTGGGGCAGGAGAGCGAGGGAGACGTTTCAGAGGCAATTGGAGGCAGTCGAGTGCTGCTCTTGGTCCAGCTGCTAAAGTCAAGGCAGTTTACACCCATATGTCCATTTGGTGGCAAATGACTGGAAGGTGCTGAGACTGGGAAAGAAGCCTCAACTACACTCACCCTGCTCTGAGCAACGTCTCATCGATGTTTATAACATGGCCTTGGTTTTTCCATCCCTGCTGTAGGTCCCCCAGACCCTGACATCTACGTGGAGCCCATCACAGAGGAGCGTGCTGCCAGGACCCTGTATCGCATCGAGCTGCTACGGAAGGTGCGCGAGCAAGTGCTCAAGTGTCCACAGCTCCACGAGCGGCTCAAGCTGTGCAGGCCCAGTCTCTACCTACCTGTGTGGTGGGAATGTGGCAAACACGACCGGGACCTGCTCATTGGCACTGCCAAGCATGGCCTGAATCGTACTGACTACTACATCATGAATGACCCCCAGCTGTCTTTTTTAGATGCGTACAGGAACTATGCCCAAAATAAAAGAACAGGGCTGCCAGCCCCAGAAACCCTGTGCTGCCTTTACCAGACTAACTCCAAACTCTACAGTTCCCCTCTGTACAGCCAGGCAGACCGGACTTGTGAATCCCTGGAGAATGAAGCTGAGAGTCAGATCAAGTTGGAAGCTGTAGACAACACTATGTCCCAGGCTGGGGGCAGTCCACCAGATGCAAGCTGTGAAACCTTCATGTCTAAAGTCCAGGACATCATGTCCAGTAACTATGATGAGAGCTCTTTGCCAGACTCATTGGTGTGCATGATGTATGACGAGAAGGCATGTAACAGTGAGCAAAGCTCCCTTGCTCGAGACAGCCCAAGTTGCACAGATGTTGGAAGCAGCGTTGCTAAACTCTCTGAGGGCAAGCTGGAGGGGGACGAGGATCCATCCAGCTGCGATGCAGATGCCATGAGAGAGACTCCTTTCCTAGAGGGTTTGCAGGTGGGCTGTGACCAAATGGACAGTCAGAACGAGGAAGCTGAGCCTTCACCTTCTACCCCTGAAAGCGACCCTTTGCAGAGCATCCCATCAGAGCTCTGTGAAGCCCTGCAGCAGAAGGGAGACCTCACCAGCCCTGCGTCAGTGCTGCCTGAGCACGCTGCCATGGAAGGGGTCATAAACATGGGGCTCTACAGTCCCACTCTTCATAACTATGAAATCAAGGTTCCTCCTGAGCAGAGGTTCATCAGTCTGCTGCAGGAGAAAGGAATGGAGGCAAAGTCAGGGCCATGTCAGAGCCACAGCGAGGAAGATGAGGAGGAAGAGGAAGATGATGACAACTCTGAGGAAGCAGCAGATGCTATAGAAATCTTGAGTGCTCCTAGACCCAGGGCTGGCTGTGACCCTGAGGCCAATGAACTGGGGGGTTCGGAGCAGAGCTCTGGCCTCTTCACACCCGAGGACACTTGTCCAGAAGATGTGAATGGCGAGAGAGAGTCCCTGGGGCTGGGGACACCTGAAGCGCTGGGGGAACCCGGGACAGAGGGCCGGGAGGACCATGGCTTGGATGAGGAGAGCATCCTGCAGCACTCACTGGGACAGGCTCATGGCCAGGCTTTCAGCCTGCCTGCACCAATGCTGGGGCACCCAGGGGCAGAGCCCCCCCGTGCTGGGGGGGCGGCTTGGGGCCGAGGGGCTGAGAGGCAGGTAGACTGCAGAGTTGCCCTGTACCCCGAGCCCCAGGGGGTGAAGCAAGAAGAGCATGAGAACAGAGATGATGGGGAGAAAGCCAGCAGCAGCCACAGTCAGGGTATGGTCCTAGGAGCTACCTCTGTTTATCAGTCACCTATGGGGTGGGAGGGACCTGCTGACTTCCAGGAGAGCCATAGCCTTCGGGGTGCTGAGCCCCAGGAGCTTGCTCTAACTGGTATGATTGGGGAACAAAGGGTTGGTGACTGTTTGCCAGAACCACCCACCTTAGCCCCAGCAGCCCCTCTGGCATGAGCATCCCATGGAATGCAGGACACCCTTTCCTTCCCGACACAGGACAGTGCCTGAAAGCACTTACTTGCAGAAAAGAAAGCTGCTGGCTCCTTGCCTACCCAGTGTATGGGGATGGTCAGGGTTGGGGGACACTGCAATACGAGCCCCCCAGACTCAGCCCAGGGGAATGCTTGCCCTTCCTGAGCAGTGTGGGCTGCCTGCCATGACCCAGGGCTGCTGCACTACTTGGTGGCTGGGGAAAGGGACTCTTACAGAGCCAGCTGGGGTCTGGGGTTGGAAGATGTAAGGAGTTGCTCTCGCCTCAAGAGGGCAAAAGAGGCAACACTGTGATGGGCTCTGTTCTCTGTTGCTACCTCAGATGGTTCAGAGAAGTACATGGAGGAAGAGATCAAGAGTTCTGCTTCTGTCCTGCCTGGGGAGATCGATGACCTTCAGGATGCCCGAGCACCAACCATAGCCCAGCTGCTGCAGGAGAAGACACTTTACTCCTTCTCTGAGTGGCCTAAAGTGAGTTTAAAATCAACACTGTGTGTATTGCAAGTGTTACTGTGTGGTCCTGGCCAGCAGTAGCTCACACACCTCCAGCTTTGCCTCCTGGTCCTCCACATATGTCTCCCCATGAATGCTCTAACAGGGGTGCTCTTCCCAAGAACCCATTTGAGACATGCCTTCCTCAAAGCAATTCCCTGCCAGGCTGTGATCACGTCGGCTGAGTTTGTCTTTAATCCTGAGTCGCTCATTCAGATCCCAGCCTGCCACCATCCAATTCTGTTTGCAGGACCGTGTGATCATCAACCGCATTGACAACATCTGCCATGCCATCCTGAAAGGCAAGTGGCCTTCATCCAGCCAGCAGTTTGAGACGCCGACCCTGCTGACAGCTCCAGCGGTAGCCAGCAATGCTGGCAGCAGGAACAGCTTTGCTGAGTCAGAAGCCTCGGACCCCAGCTTCAATAATGGGGTGTTAATCTCGCAGGTACAAAAGGTATGGGGGGGTCATTGGGCAGGGACAAGCTTGGGACTCTGAGGTGAAGCATTGCCTAGAAATGCTTTAGAGTTTTCCAAGAGGGATCTGGGTTCTCACTGCCTTTTGGTACCACTTGCCATGTATAACACATGGCTTGAGCCACTTGATCCTCTTCATTGAGAGCTCCTGGTGAGCTTCCTATGCTCTCAGCCCTCTGTGAAGCCTGCTTCTTTCCTGGGAAGGCAGCTGTTCTGTAGCTGTAGAAGGGCTTCCAGAGTCAGTGACAGAGCCCACTGCATGATCAGGGGAATAAGGAGACACTGCCCTGGTGTCCCAAAACAGTGGGTGTGCAAGAAGGCACATTAATCACCAGCTCTCATCTCCTCTCACTGTTGGACACAGTGAAAAGAGAAGCTGCTGGCCTGGAACCCAGCCAGGGTGCCCAGCAGTTGGTGAGCACCCAGGGTTCTAACACCTTAGGGGATCAAAGTGTATGTGAGGGCGCTCCTGCTGCATCCCCACACAGGGAAGGAGAGGTTGATGTGCCCAGGGAAAGGGCATCTTTCAGGGCTTCTGCAGAGGCAGAAGAGCCTGACTTAGTTCAGTGTTGATTTAAGAGCTGTAGTTCCTGGGCAGTGTGTGAACAGATGTAACCATCTCTGTGGCTTTGATACACACAGGAAGGTTTCTTGACCCCTGCCTTTGCGAAGGATGAGCGGAAGCACAGGAGACCCTATGAATTTGAGATGGAGAGAGATGCCAAACAGAGGAGCTTGGAGCAGCTGGCAGCAACCCATGTTCATCCACCCATTGTGCTGAACGGCTGGCGTGACACAGCAGTGGACTTGTCCAGAGCCTCTGATGGGTCCCTGGGGAACTCCTCTCCTTTCCCCCTGAACACAAACGTGCCCAAGCTGGGAACTGTGAACACTCTTCAGGGCTCCCTGGGCATGGACTTGTCTGGCATCCTCCAGGCAGGGTTAATCCATCCTGTCACAGGACAAATAGTGAATGGCAGCCTGCGGAGAGATGATGCTGCCATGAGGAGGAGACGGGGCAGGAGAAAAAATGTAGAAGGGATGGACCTAATCTTCTTGAAGGAGAGGCCGCTTCCAACGAGGCTGCAGGTGGGTTGATGCTCCCCCCTCTCACGTGGATTCAGCACGAGTTGTCTCATAGTCTAGCTCTTCTCTACAAGCTCTGCTGCCCAAGACAGTGCAGGACTTCCTCCAGGACAGCTTGGCTTGTGCTGGAGCAGGCAGGAGCAGATAATCAGTTCAGGGAGGAAGGGAAATTTTCCTTCTGCCTTGCAGCACTCTGGAGTGTTTGAGTCCCGCTAAGCATTACCAAAAGCAGCTGCTCCACTTCAGAGGGTGTCTAGGGTTAGAGAACATGAGGAAAGGTCCTTGACTACATCGGACCTGTGGCCAAGAGCTTGCTATATCCTTCCTCCTTCTATCCTGGGATCTGCTGAAAGAATGGGGCTCTGGGTGCAAGACCAGTCCCTCTAGACCAGTTTTAGAAGTGATCTGGGTGGTCTTCCTGGTGACTAGGGTGTTTCAAGGTGAGTTCAGAAGCATCTCCCAGTTCTCTTTGCCCTCCATGCCACCAGTGCTGGGAACAGAACGCAAGTGTAATATGGTGGTGGTGATTTAAGGAACAGGCGCTGGGGAATACATGGGTTAATTTGTGTGATAGGAGCAGATCTCTACTTATTGGGTGTGTGTGCGTCACCACATGCTGCTAATGGGCTCCATGTGCTCTTCCCTCCACACCAGGATGTTCAGGAAGACCAGCCACAGCCCCCTCAGAACAGTCCCCTCCCCGATGGGCCGGTTGCTGCTACCTCAACTCCACAGCCAGTCCCAGCTGCAGGCAGCCAAGCAGAGAAGGCTGTCCCGAATAAGAGTCTCCTCGACTGGCTCCGTCAGCAGTCCGACTACACACTCGAAGTTCCCGGCTTTGGCACAGTAAGGGTGGCCCTTGGTGGCACGTGTGTGTGTGTGTGTGTGTCTGTCTGTCCTGTGTGCGGCCCTGTGTGTTAGCTCTTCTGTGGTTGTCCTAAGTTCAGGGCTTTTTCCCTCTACCATGGCTGGTGGTGTTCATCAGAGCTGTCTGCAGGATTGTACTGCAGTGAAAGGCACTTGCTGAGCTGCATTCTCCTGCCCCAAGGTCCATTTTCCACCTCCAGTGCATCCATGTGCCCTATACACAATTAGTCAACTGTCTTCCAGAAGGGCCAAGGTGGGGAGAAAGATATCAAGAGGGATTTGGGATGTTCAAGGTCTGTCTGTGTTGCTCCCTCTGCCCTGGGGTCATTTTAGGCAGTGCTGTTGTATTAAATAATGTTCCCAGACAAAAGGAAACCTCTTCATGTTAAAAACTGGACTGAGTGGCTGTGTTGCTGGCTGCAAAGGTTGCATGGCTGTGGGTACTCTATTAAAGTGGGGTGCAAAGTCTGTCTGGTTCTTCTTACTGTTTCATAATCATCTGCCTCTTGGTTTCATAGGTTGGTTTGCTCCAGGTTTCAGCTTATTTAGCCTATTAGACTGTGTGGTAGGCAGAGTACAATCTGTAAAACAGAGTAGGAAGAACTGTAGTAATACATAAGACTGCATCTTGGTCCTGCAGGATTGTATGCCTGAGGCAGGGATTCCCTGAAGCTTGGAGTACATGCAAGCCTATAGTGGTTTGGAGCTCATTAGAGATGAGAGTTGAGGAGCCCAGTGTTTGCTCAGGCAGGATGGCCCTTGCTTTTCAAAGTCTGGAGACACGTGCAGCTCTGTGCCCAAGGCCAGACTCCCAGGAGTGCTGCAAGGAGGAGTCAGATGGTGCTGGTGCATTTCCATCATCCTTGCCTTCCGTGGGGATTAGTGGAGCTCACCCATTCTTGCTGTGCTACTGGTGAACCTCTTGTCCCCGGCAAGCCCTCTGTGTCCTCTCTCCAGGTGGAATTGATTGGAAGCTGTTTTGGGGTACTGCAGCAGCTCAATTTGTTGAAGGACAGACCACGCTCGGGGTTTTCTTTGTCAGGAGTGAGAGCCTGCAATAGTTCATTATAATGCCTCATTCCTGCAGGCACGTTGATGCTGGGACTCAGTGTAGGCAGTGGGTGTGCAACAACTCAGCTGTAACTCTGTACATTGTGGTCCTGCAGGGCTCTGATCCCAAGGAAACATGGTGCAGCCTCTCTGCTGTGGGAAAAGCTGTAATAGGAGTAAAACAAAGAACAGATGAGCAGGTATCAGACTGATACGAGATGGCACACACAGGCCTATACTCTCTTTCCTAGCTGTAGTTAGCACTGTGTTTACAGATGCACCTATATCAAGTGACAGTTGTAGGGCTGGAGGGGAATTAGAAAAGGCTGGAGCAGTCCAAGTGGGATACACAAAACCCCCTGTATATATACAAAAATCAATAGTGCTCATTTAGGATCTGGCCCTGTGGCAGAGACCAGCCTGTGCTGCTCACATTGCTCCCACTCAAGGCTGCAGGGGTGCTCTGTCCTTCGGGTGCTCATCCGTGCTGCAGTCCTGCAGGGGTGGTGGCCATCCAGGCTCATTAAGCCATCCAGTCTCATTAACGTTGTCTTGTTTGCACTCCAGAGTTTTTCAGACAAGCCCAAGCAGAGGAGGCAACGCTGCAAGGACCCCAGCAAATTGGACATTAGCTCACTCTCGGGAGAGGAGCGGGTGCCTGTGGTACATAAGGGTACCGGACGGCGGGTAAGCAAAGGCCTGTTCTGTGCTCTGCCCTTGATAACTTGAAATGCTTAGCACACCCTGAGCTCACCTGGGGGAGATTTAATCCAGAGGAGCCTATGGAAAGGACAAATACATCACTGATCTACACTGTCCTGTGATGTGTGTGCCCAAGGGGACACAAACCTGAAAAATGAGTGACTTTCTGTGTAAAGGGAAGTCTTGAGCGTTCACCCTTGCCAGGGTACACAGACCCTGCAATGGCAAAGGAATTCAGCCTTTGTCTTTACCATGAGCACAGCCCTGGCTGGTGCTTTGTGTTCCAGATTTGATTGTTCCCCTTGGATTCACTGCAGTGTGCCGCAAATTGTAATATTGCCATGCAGATATCTTTGGTTTGTTCCTCCTTACGAGGTGCAGGCAGAGCACACCAATACCCACCCAGGGGCTGCACATGCAGGAAGTAGAGGGTTTAAAGGGCTTTTTCTTCCTTACTGAGCAAAGAGCATGGATTTACTTGTCTGCCGTTTACTCCCCAGTGCACTGATGCTCACCTCTCTGAATGAGAAGGGATGTTCAGGGATACTTGCCACCAAATTCAGTACTTAAACACACCCAGGACTGCATTAGGTCAGAAGATGATGTGATGTTAATCACATCTGAACCCAAAACTAAACAGTGAGGCAGAAAGAGGCTGTTTCAGCCATGTCTGTATTCCCCTCTGTTACACCCATAGTGGCTATTTGAGACCTGGGTGAATGGGTGGGTTTGTCTGGCTCTGAGCGTGTCTTTTAGAGAAGCTCTACCCCCATCATGTTCATGGGGAGGCCGATGAATGGGCCACAGAGGCTGAACTTGCCCTTTCTCCCTTGAATAGTGTGTCTGGAGGCAGCAGGCACATACTGAGTCCTGCAAAGATATGTAGCAAGGGAAGAGCCTCCCCCCCCAGCCAAATTGCAGCCCAAAGCAAGGAGCGAGGGGAAGTGTAATCATATTTCTTGTATTATTTTACATAACTCTTTCTGCAATAGAGGTCATCCTTGTGCTGTGTTTTATAGTTAGGGGGAGCCACGGCACCAGCATTGAAGGAATTGCCAAGGTGGCTTGATGCAAACTTGGAGTATGCTGTTGCAGCTGACTGGGCTGACATTGTTAAGCTTTCAGTAAGTTAGAGCTTTTGGAGAAATCTGTATCATGTCATCTTTTCTTTCCCCTCCCCATCCCCACAACCTTTCTCCAGTGAGGAGCTGGGAGCTGGGAGGGGAGAGCTGCAGGGCTGGCAGCATCGGGAGCACTCGCATGGCAGAGAGGGAGGTTGGGCCCTTGCTGCAGCTCAACAGTGTGGCCAGAGGATGGAGGAGAGCAGGGGTTCAGTGCCCTGGGAATGGGGCTCAGCACCACAGGGTGACTGTCCGGAAAGGCTCGAGATGCTTAGCAATAGCAGGGGCAATAGAAACGCCCCAGGAGCAGTAATGCACCTCGGGTGCTGGATGTCGGGAAGTGGACAAAACACATTCTCATGGGTCAAATTTTCAAAACTACCCTCAACAAAGGCTTTTCACCAGCTCCTGCAAACTGCCTGTGCAGCTCTGGGCCTGGTCACCAGCCCTGAAGGCTCAGGCATTGGCAGGGAGAGGGGCAGGATGGACACGAGCCTCGCCGTGTTCATTCATGCTGTTTGTCATGCCAGTCCCTGCCCCAGTGTGTGGCAGAGGAGGAAGAGGAGAGCTGTTCCCTCCGGCACATGGCTGATGCTGGATCTCCTTTTCCCCTCTCTGTGGTCTGGCCTCACCCAGATTTTTCCCTGTGGTCCCTATCACCTGTTCCCTGGGTTTGTGTGATGCCCTTGCAGGGGGATGGAAGGGGAATCAATTGGCTTAAGAGGCTTGTACTGCTCTCAAATTCACTTTAATTAGCGCTGGAGATTCGGCATGGTCTGTCCCACTCCCCAGGAAGCAGCTCCACATGCAGGCAGCCAGACCTGTGCGAGCTGGCAGCTCTTCCTCACCTTCATTCACAGGGAATGGTCTGTTTGCCGATAGGAGTAGCTCTGTTCCTGGCCACCACCCTGGGCACCCGCTGCATGCCCATGAGCATTCGCACCCCTGAGCCCCATCAGCACTTTGCTTCTGGCGAGTGCAGTGTGCATCCATCCTGGCACATGCATGCAGAGGGACATCCGGCTGCTCCGGGTGCTTGGGCAGGTGGAAGCATGGGGTCGGCTGCCCCATGGGGCCCAGGCACAATGGTGGCCCCATGCTTGGTCTCCCGTGTGCCAGTGGGAGCAGAGCTGAAGATTCCCCCTCTATGGGCAGTAGATGTGCAGCCTGCAGGGTCATCCGATTCAAGACTCTGCACTGCAGGTGTCAATGGGAACTACTTTCCCTACCTAATTCCATTACTGGAAATGGCTCAAAGAGCGGCAGTGTTGAAACTCAAGGGAGCCACAAAGGGAAATGTCTTAATATGTGTGATAAGAACGCTGAAAATGGAGTTTTAAGCTGTTTTGTGTTACTGGACAGTCTTGCCCGGTTGTGGCCGCTGGGTTTTGTTTATGTGTGTGAATGCTCAGAATAACCTTCCTGGTGTCTCAGCCAAGCGGTGGCTGGGGCCTCCTCACGCAGCATGACCCCTCTCTGCGAGTCATCCCATGCAGCTTTGCTGTCCTGCAGAGCATTGAAAATTTGGCCCTTCACATCTAAAAGACACAATTGTTGACCCGAAGCCCTGATTAAAGCTGGGAAGGGAGCTAAGCTGCCCTGGCACTCCTCGTGCTGTGAGCAGCTGATGCTGAGTGAAAATACAGGGTACCAATGTGCTTCCTCCTTTCCTCCCTGTGCACTTGAACGCTGCAGTATCACACCAGGGCAGAGTGAGGGTGTTTTGCAGCATTTGGCAGCATCCCTTGGGGAAATGTTGTGTGTGCCTCTCAAATTCCATGTCATGTAGGCAAATGCTTCTGTGCTGACACCGTCTGAGGTGCAGATGCTAGCACAGAAAAGCCAAGTTTCCTTCGATGCCATAATAACCATCAGGTGTTTTCTGTTGTGTGTGTTTCGTTCCCAGGGCTACTTGCCAGAGAGCAAGTTCAATCGCATCCTGACCGAGCCTGTGCTCCGGGACACGGGGCCGCGCCGCAGGGGGAGAAGGCCCCGAAGCGACCTCATTAAAGGCCCTGGTGTTGTAGCAGATTCTTCCTCTGGAATGGGACCATTGTTCATGAACGGACTGATTGCTGGGATGGATCTGGTAGGACTTCAGAACATGAGAAACATGCAAGGGATCCCCCTGACCGGGCTGGTTGGGTTTCCTGCTGGATTTGCAGCAGTGCCGGCCGGCGAGGACGTGAAAAGCACCCTGAGTATGTTGCCCATGATGCTGCCGGGCATGGCTACCGTGCCCCAGATGTTTGGCGTTGGAGGACTCCTCAACCCCCCCATGACAACTACTTGTACTGCGACTGCTCCGACTTCGTTAACAAGCACAACGAAAAGTGGTACAGCCGACGCAGAGAAAGCTTCTGAGGATAAACCGAGTAGCCAGGATGTGAAAAAAGAAACTCTCTCTGAAGAGAAGCCTGGTCCTAGTTCGTTTTCTAATCAGACAGAATCCGCAATAACTACCAGTAGTCCTGTAGCTTTTAACCCGTTCCTTATCCCAGGGATGTCTCCTGGACTGATCTATCCCTCGATGTTTCTTTCCCCTGGCATCGGCATGGCGCTGCCCGGCATACAGCAGACCAGGCACTCGGAGGCAGCCAACCTGGAAAGCCAGAAGCGGAAGAGAAAGAAAGCAAAAGGGGAGTCGGCAAACCCAGAGCCAGAGACTGTCCCACTGCCGGAGAAGGAAGCTGCCAACAGTCAAAACTGTACGGAGCAGACCCCGCCATCCTCGGCAGAGAAGGAGCAGGAGGGACCAGCGGAGCCGGAGCGCGAAGCGGCTCGCGATCCCAATTAGGACTTTTTGTTTCTCAATGAAAAAAAAAAAAAGAACACAAAAAGATTGTGGCTTGTGAGTTTCTTATCCCATAAACTCTTTGTTACTTCCCCTCCCGCCCCGCCTTCATAAACCTGTGTTTCCATGAGTAATATTATCTACCTAATTCCCTGTCAGAAAGAAAGAAACCTCTGGTGACATACTACATGTTAATAGTTGCAGGGTCTTGCCACTTTATTAGATAAACAGTGTTGTCTAGCTAGTATGGGAGGCACCGAATTCTCATTCTGTTTTTGCAGTCCTTCATCCCAGCCGACGATAGCAAATCCAGTACTCGGTCACACACAGGCCCCCCCCCCCCCCCAAATTGCTCACTCCTTTGAGAAGAAAAAGCAGTAAAAGAAAAGTCTTTACCTCTTGGTCTACACACAGACAAGGGTAGTCCTGTCTACAGCGACGCTGAACGAAAAAGCCTGGTTTTGGGGGTAAAAAGCACAGCTGTAGTAAGTGCTGATGTGTATTTTTTGATTTAAAGTATTTCCCTATTTTATCATGGTTACTAGAATAGTAGTATAGACAGAAGTATATAACTAATGATTGAAAATGCATATATTCATTTCTTTGGGAGGAGAAAAAAGCATAACTGGTAGTGATCTAATTTCTTTATCATGCCCCCACCTCAAGGGTTTGGAGACAAACTGCAGCGAGTGAAAACCACAACCTAGGCATTCTGTTGTGCTTCCTAAAACCAAAGTTTGGTTTTACATTAAGTGGAGTTTAGTTGCCCTTTCCTCAAGAGCTCCAAGAGCTTTTCAGCTTGAGCGGGAAAGGTTTTGCACATCTTGCATGACTTTTTTGGGATTACTGTACCTGTAGCTACCGGGTTCTTCATCGTTCTGCTCGTCTTCAGTTCTCCTCTATGGCGTTAGTTCTCATCTATGGCATTAGGAGTGCTGTAAAGGTGTTTTCTTTCCAGCTGTGAACAGGCCACACTGATTTTAATGCTCGTATATGAACATTATGTATACGGTGGTGGAGGCTTTTTGAGTTTTTATATTTCCCACTCCTTGCCCAAGAAGCAATGTCCCTCAGCAGACGAGGAGCAGGCTGTAGGCCAGCTTTCCTCTGGGGGGAGTCCTCTAAGGACCGTCGAGACTTCCATAGCTCGAGTTTCTTCTTTTCTAGCATTAGACTGTGAAGAGATGACCTTGGCTTCTTCTTTCCATTCTGTTTGCTGTTGAACAGTATTTCCAAGTCCCCCCCACCTCCACTGGCAAATGATTATGTCTGCATTTTAAACGGACAGGTTTTAATGCCGTCAGCCCCCCACAGCTCTGGGTACTGAGACTCTGCCACAAGCAACTTCTCCTTCCCCTTCACTCCTTTAATCATTCACTTGGGCTTGTTCCTATTTGCAGCTCATGGTTTGAGACTTGAAACAAAGCCGCAGTGGCGCAGCGTGAGGTGAAAGGCAGGCTGGTGAGGGAGTTGGGAGCGTGCTAGTAATCGGTTCCACACTTGGTTGTCACAATTTACTGTATTTTTTACTTATTTTCTGTTACAGTTTTGCTAATTTATCAAGATGGTCCAAATGTTTTGACATAACTATTTCAGTTTGCATTATTTATTTATGATGCTTTTTTGTCATTGTCTTTTATACATTTGGGATTATAAATTATGTACGTGTTAAAATGAGCATCTCAAAGAAGTCTGTTACCCATGATCTAAAAAGCATTTGGTTTCTATTTTCACGGAGTTTATTCCCAGTTTTCTGGATTGGATGATTCTAAGTATGTAACCAATCATAATGCAACACCCCCCCCCCCCGATAATTAAATGTGTTCTATTTAATAACATCCTTGTAGCATAGATACTGTATCACTATCGACAGATTTCTTAGAAATGCTGCTATCTCTATTTAACTAACATTTTGTTCAGTTTTTGCCTCCAGTGGAAGCAGAAAGGGGTTTTTTCAGCTGTTAAATCCAAAATCAATATAATTTATTTATGTAAAAAAAAATAATAATCACAATTGATATATTTTTGAACCTTTTAAGTACTAACTTTCTTTTTATTCAGTAGAAAAACATGTACTTGCCCTAAATCCTTAAAATACAAATGCTATAAAACTTCATGTATCTTCAAAGCCTTACTGTGAATGGAGACAGCAATGTCTTTCAGAGTCCATTTCTTGTTACGGGATGGTTTTTCCCAGGGTTACACGCGTTAAGGAACAGGGTTTAAAGTGACATTTATTTAATTAGCCAGCATGCTCTATACCTTGTTCTTCCTTATCAGACATGTATGCTACGTCTCTGGGTGTTCAGGCTTCTCTTTGCTGCTTTGTGACCCTTTCGCAACCTGATATACTCTGTGGTTATTTAGACTGTAAGGCATTAAGTGGCTTCTTCTTCTCCATCATTTCCAAAACCAAATGCCAAATCCTCACCGGTTTTCATGGCTACTCACACGAAACATAACATCCTTCACCAAATGTGCTAACGAAATAAACTGTCTGTGCTCTTGAACATGGATAAAAAGAGAAAAAAAAAAAGATTTAAAAGTCAGATTTTTATTTTTTTAATTTAGTGACTAGATGATGCTTATCTTTCAGACTTGGCAGAGCCTTGCTACAGATGTATATAATTTTTTTTCCAGCAAATATATGTGAATGTTTAATTCACCTGACTCAGTGATAAACGTGACTTGCCTTTTTCTCAGCACGAATCCATTCAGCAGCTGTTGAACCCAATGGAATTCTTCCGTTGGGAGATGTGCGTTGCTCCAGGGAAGGGCTGCTTGCAGCTGGCTCATGGCTTTCCATGAAAGCTGTGGAATGAGGTTGTACAGGGATAATCCCCTTCTGTGGCCAGCACTGGGGGGGTTAACTCAATGTGTGTGGGGTCAGTCACTGTCCCCTGTGGCTGTATGACCAATGGAGCAGCACAAGCTCCACTGCGGAGGGCAGTGGCTCTGCTGACCTGCTTCATGTGAATGATGGGCAAAGGAGCAGGGACCTGGCATGAGTCTCCCCGTACCCGTTAGCCCTGGCACTCAGTGGCACCTCGCAGCAGAAGAGGTGCTCAGTTCCTCTATGCCTTGTCAAATCCTAAGAGGTGCCAAATAAATGCTTGTTGTAAGCAAGGATCTCGTGCTCTAGAGGAGTAGGTGTTAATTCAGGTTTTGAGATGAGTAAACGCATGTGCAGAAAAAGCTTTATGGTCCAGGAAAAAAGGCACAGAGGAAAAACCAAGGGTGTTTGCTCGCTCCTCCTGCCCTTGTCTGGATACTTTGTTCTGGCATTTTGCTGCTGTGTTTATTTGGAGGGAGGAGCGGGAAGGTACCAACAGCAGAGGCATCTTGGATGGGGACAGGAGGCAAAACAACGGCGTGAACTCTCCAGTTCCCTTTAAATTCACTGCAGCCTTCCCCCCAGCATCGGGATGCAGGGTATTTGCTCGATGCATCTGCAGCCCCAGGTACAGAGGAGCAGTCACGCTGGCATTGTCACGCTGTGTCTCATCAAGAGGAGTTTGTGTTACCCACCTTGTAGCAGGAGGTGAGTGGATCTGGTGATGGAGGACGGGCACAGCGGGCACAGCTCGCTCTGGGTTTTGTTCTGCAGGGTACAGGTGCCTTTCCTTTAACATGAGGGACTAAAGCATCCTGGAGCTGCTCATCTCTGCTGTCTGATTTTCATCTCGGGACACAGGCAAGTATCATCCCACGTTTAGACAGGAGCTTTCATTCTGTTTATGGACACCGATCCTTAATGGAGGAACAGATGCACAAAATTCAAAGCTCGGGTCCCTCCAAGGAACACACATCGTTGTTCCTCAAGGAATAACTCTGCTTGGGGCTGGCTCTGCCGTTTTTCTGCCCCACAACCTTCCAACAGCTCAGTGGAACACCCGCAGCAGCAGCACCTGAACCGAACCCATTCGATGGTGATTGAAGTGTTCTCCAGTGGAAGGTGTTCCTGCCCGTGGCAGGGGTTGGAGCTTGGATGAGCTTTACGGTCCCTTCCAACACAAACCACGCTGGGATTCAGGGATCAGGATGGAGGGAGGGAGGCGCAGCCCCTCACCAAGCCCCGCCCATTTCACCAAGCCCCGCCCATTTCACCAAGCCCCGCCCATTTCACCAAGCCCCGCCCCTCCCCTAAGCCCCGCCCCTCTCCCTCACGGCGGAAGCCGCCGCTCCCTTCCGCCGAAGTCGTTTTGGCGCGCGAGTCGGGCCGGGCCATGCCCGCCATGTCCCGCCCGGAGCCGCCGCCCGCCGATCCCGGTGCCGCCATCGAGCGGCTCTGCCAGGAGCTCAACCTGGACGCGGCCAGCGCAGCTGAGGCCCTGCGAGACTTCACGGCGCTGCGGGGCACCTACAGCCTGGAGGTGAGGGCGGGCGGGCCGGACAGGGGGGCCGGGTCCTGTCAGGGGCGTGGGGCGGGTGGGGCGGCGAGGCCGGGTCCTGTCAGGGCGTGAGGCGGCGGGGCTGGGCCCTGTCAGGGGCGTGGGGCGAACGGGGCCGGGTCCTGTAAGGGCGTGGGGCGAAACGGGCCCGGTAC
>JASSUY010037991.1:0-41786 GCA_032466535.1 Forpus xanthops | reverse complement strand
CATACAGGAGGTGCTCCAGTCCCCTGATCATCCTTGTGGCCCTCCTCTGGACTTGTTCCAACAGTTCCATGTCCTTTGAGGGCACCAGAACTACACACAATACTCCAAGTGAAGTCTCACAAGAGCAGAGTAGAGGGGCAGGATCAGCTCCCTCAACATGCTGGTCACACTCCTTATGATGCAGCCCAGGATACAGTTAGTTTCTGGGCTGTGAGCACGCACTGCCAGCTCATGTTAAGTTTTGCAAGAACCAGCACCCCCAAGAACACCCTGAAGCCCTTCTCCACACTGCTGCTCTGAATCTCTTCTCCATGCTGTGACAGAATGAGGTTTCTCCTCTCTAGTATATTACTTTCAGTATGTTCCTGTGGCTGTGTAAAGCAGGTTTTATATTCCCCTTGTTGCCCAGCCAAGATTTTTGTTTTCTCCCCTTTAAGTAATTTAACTACATTTGTGAAACCTAAGCACAGTGGTCACAACTGAGTACTTCTCTGCTCCTAGTAACTTGTTCAGTCTTCTGTGCACCCATGAAAGGTAAGTAGCCCATTTAAATCTCACTGTGTTGTTGTTAATACCTAGAAAAAGTAATTATTCTGTGTTCCTTTAAGGACCATGTAGTAATGAGAATAAACTCATTATGTTTTCCTGTTTCTCTCCCCTTCCCCCATCCCTAGTACTTCAATAACATCTGCCAAAGTCCAAGTGAATGGAGTCAACCTGCATTATCAGCAGACAGGAGAAGGAAGCCATGCAGTTCTTCTGCTTCCTGGAATGCTAGGTCTGGAGATTTTGTCTTATCTTTATAGAGCAAACACCTCCTTCACCACCCAGTCTCAAAGTAGAATGCACAAAGCTATTTTGTAATATGTTCAACACCTGATTATGGAACATTGTCATAAAAAAAAAAAATCTACACATGCAATAGATAGGAAAAGGTGGAGTTATTGCAGTAAGTTTACAATTTTTAATGATTTCATTTATCTCACCAGACACCTTTTATACAATGTCTTGACTTGTGCTTTTGGATTTAACTTGTCACTTTTGGATTAACTTAACTTGTACTTTTGGATTTAACTGTGCAAAGGGAGTGTCCAGCACAGGTGGCAAATAGCTAGAATACGCAAGGTGCAAAATAACAGAGGGGGATGGAAATCAGGTCAGCTATATTTGTTACACAGTCTGAATTATGCATTCCTTTTGGAAACTAGGTGCATTCCAATTCAGTTAATAGATATGACGCAGCACTTGCGGTTTACTACCACAGTGAAAGATGCACAGTTGAGACTGACTATTTTTTTTTCTTAAAAATTTATTTTCATCTTTTAATTATTCAGGGCAACATCATTAAGAGTCTCAATGGCTTTTTGAGATGGACAACAGGTTCTGCTAACTAAGTGGTATCTGTTCATCAAGACCACTGCTTTTGATAACAACCTTTTAAAATTAACAGAGGCACTTTTTTTTTTTTCCTGGGTTCCTGCAGTTCTAAAGAACCAATCAGACTCACTAACTGTTCATGGCAGGCTGTCAATAGAACCATGACTGTGCTCAGACTTGGGTTCATGCTTGACTGAATTGCTGGATCAAGATGGTAGAATGTCAAGAACTGAAGAGCGAGAAATATTTGTTGTTCTTGGCAGCAGCATTTTCAAGTCTTCATGGAGTGGTTCTTTCTTTCAAAGATTTCTCAAGTGTAGGGTAGAAGGAAGTTAATGGGGTGCATTAATAGTAATGTATTTTAACCTCTTCATTTTAAATAGCTTTTTAAACTAGTAATTCTGTTGCCAATGATAACTTTTTAAATACTAATAGTGTATTTCTTCAGTTATGAGTAATATTACTAGGTGGACGTTGCTATTATGCAGTTAACACTATTTCAAACAGTAATAGTATCTCTACTATTATTCAGTTTATGGTGTAATGGTCTTGCGGATTGAGGGTGAGCTTTACATTCGGATTGTCGCATACTTCCCCATTTATACTGAGTTTTCAATATTATCTTCTACTATTTACAGTATTAACAGACTAATAAGCATGTTGGCAACAAAGTAAGTGCTTTTAGGTCAACAGAACTAATTAGTCTGTAGACTATTTGTAAGCTACATTAAAAAAAAGTGGTGTTTCTCTTTCTAGATAGATAGAAAAAAACATAAGAAAACACGGCATTCTGATCTATTCTCAGCCTTGTGTTTTAAGTTACAAAATATAGCATAACAAGCATGTGCATGCTAGTGCAGAGGTTCATACAAAGCCTGTGTAAAAATATATGATTAATATTAGTAAGATTGCATTGGTATTTTTCAAACAACCTGATATTTTGCTATTAATTACTTGCTGTTAATTGGTGTTGCAAGAGATCGTGTCAGGCTTATAGTTAGCTCACACTGCATTCTATACACAGCCCCTTTATCATTTAGACCAATTGATGATGATGAGGAAGTACCCGAGGACATTTCTCCAAGTAAACAAACAAACCCTAAATGCCCTTAGAAGGCCTTTTCAATGTAATAATGGATAACCAATGTAATATTTTATTTATATCATTTGAGTGTACTAGGTCTGAATGGGTTCTAATCAAGTGGCATGTGATACTGTTACCACATGTCCATAATGCAAATAAGAAATTGCAGTCTTACCTTTTTCATGTTAAGCTAGCATTCAAAGATAACTTAGTGCAATAGACTAGAGTATGTGATTTTTTCAGTCCTTTCATGGTCTGAGCCATCAATAAAAGGAGCTGTTCTGCATCAGAAAATTTGCTATATTTGGCTTAATTTGGTAACATACATATTAGAAAATCAAAAGTTAGTTTCATGCTTTTGTGTCAACACTGTCTCCTCAGGCAACAAATCATTTAAAGCTCAGTTTTAAGCACCAATATTCTCATGGGAGTGTCTACTGAATAAAAACTGCCTCACACAGTGCTTTTTCACTTACAAATTTGTTACTAGTCAGTATGTTCTTCCCCTTTCAGTTTCACCTGTGCTGTTCAGCTAAACAGCAGTGACCATGGTGCTACTGCTTTAAATCTGTTAAAGATAAATCCCTATCCAGGTAACTCAGTTTAAGATTCTGTATTAAAGCATCTTTGTAGAGCCTAGTTTTTTGTAAGCTTACATACATACCTGAAATTGTTTGCTGTATGCATACCACAGATAGTTCCAAAGATTTTTATTATGGTACTTCCTGTCTGAAATTTGCAGTGGTTACAATTAGAGATACAGTGTACTTCAGCTGATGGATAATCTCTTTCTTAGAATTAAGATACAAGTTTCTGCAGGTTTTCATTTAGAGTATGTCTACCATGTATTATAGTGGTTACTATAATGGAAAACTTATGATGTTTCAGGGTGTGGTCAAACCGATTTTGAACCACAACTGAAGTCCATGAATAAGAAACTTTTCACGATTGTTGCTTGGGATCCTCGAGGATATGGAAAGTCCATTCCGCCATCTCGAGACTTTCCTCCAGATTTCTTTGAGAGAGATGCAAAAGATGCTGTGGATCTTATGCAGGTAAATATATTCTCAGATTTTATGAATTTATATATATATATTTGGGTTTTAAAGCTATTTTCTTTAAACTTAGAGGAGAAAAGTACTGTTAAGCTGGTGGTTTCTAGCAAAGTTATACAAATGAGCACACAAATGAAGGCTTAAAACTGAGCATATGCACACTATTCTGGAAAACGTTTTCTTCTTCCATCTCTTCTGCAATACATGTAGTGGTTCAGCAGTGGGAATTAATTATAAAGCAACGTTTTTATTCCATGACCTGTCCTAAGAGGTTCACAGCCAAGAACCATGTAAGTTTAGGTAGTGTGTATAAAAAATAAAGTCTGTGCTAAGTGGTTTAGCTGAAGGGATTACAGCAGTGAAAGGCTTTTAGAAAAATTTCTGGCTGATAGAATCTTGGCATCTTGCCTTGAGCAGCCCATTTCAAGAGACATTTTATTCTAAACATTAACTTGACACTTTGCATTTTACAGCATGTTACCAAAATAACTTTTGTGGAAAATAAAACGGCTCCTGTGACCGTACCGCACCTCAGTAACTAATACAGCTATTGTGATTAGAAAGAGTATAACCTGAAGCTATTACTACTTCTCTATCTTGCAGAATTCTTTATTCAAATCTGCATGTTTCTCTGTTCTTCTTTTAGTCTTATTTCTCTGTTCCTCTTTTAATTATTATTACTTATGTAAGTGCCAACACTACTTTCTGGTTTAGTTTTAACGAGTATTTTGGCTTTGTTACATTAAGCTGTACAGTCTTTTTGGAGTTAAGAAAGTTGGCAGACCATTAAAATTCCAGAAATATGAGACAAGATTCAGACAATCCAACTGTATTTCTATAATAAGTAGTAACCTTGCGAAAACCCATCTGAAACTGGAAATGCAGCCTTCCTGGAGTATTCCATGTAGTGAAACAAAGTAAGTCTGACAGCAGGCTTGGGATTAAGATATGGTTTTGCCCTCTAACCATAAGTGCAGTCTCTCTGCATCATAATGCACCGATTTCTTCTGCTACAGTAACAAAGAAAGTAATGATGCTGCCATGGATAGGTGACAAGCTTTCAGTCTAAATGGTTGTAATGCCCTTTATGCCTCTGTTCAAGTACTAATAAATGCAAAATAGAAAACAGAGCTGTGCCCAAAGAGAATGTAAGCATGTAGCTTCCAGTTAAACAGGACAACAGCATACCAACCTCTAAAGCTTCCTAAACAAATAAGATACAGCATCCTGCTTTTTTGAAGATGTTTATTGGTATAAGCATAAAATACCAAATTATTAAAATCTTCTCAAGCTTGGGTTACTTGCTTCTATTTTAGTGTAACGTGAAGGACAGCACAAATCTCAGGGAATCATCCCAATTAGGATTTAGAGAATAAAACAAAATCATAACTTCTTCAGAGGGCTTACAACAGTATATGGTTTAGATACATCATCTGGCCTACACTTGGCAAAACAAAACCATCCATATAGGTGAGCCTTCAGAACCTTTATTCTAGGCTCCTTTGGATTCTGATGCCTTTGCTACAGCTGTGAGTCCTGCAAGGTTTCTGTGAAGTAACAGAAAGCTGAAATTTTTCAGAGTATTTAGCACTTTGATGCATATGACACTGCTCTATATCAACATATGCATTCTGTGAAGGAGTTTGCTTGAAATAGAAGGAGTATAATGCAAATAAGTCTGCTTTGCTCCACTCCAAATGTCTAATGCTAGCAAAGGCCAATACCATTAAAACAATTATTATGGAAATAATTAGTGTTGATATTTAAGAAGTTCTTACTCTTCAGAGCTACCACCCTAGTGAAAGGATGAGCTTGGATTTCTCCAGGCTTTGGTAGACCAACTACAATCCTTTACTTGTGATATACTTCCTGTGATCCAATGCAGACAGTGCAGAGCACTGTTGTATTGCAACTCACTGTTGTAAGTTACTTCTGTCACAGCACATATGATCTCTTGACTGCATTTCACATAGGTCTGAACGGAGGATGTGACTTCAAAAGTTTTGCTCACTTACGGGGGAAAGTCAGCACAAAAATCACCCACAGACTGAGCTGTACAACAAGCTATCGTGTTATTGCCAGTGTTACGTAGAGGCCTGTACTGTAAGGACCTCAAGATTAAAGCAAGCAAACATGCATACCATATCCGACACATCTATTACATCACAGGTTTTTTTGGAAAGCTGCAAAGGATAAATTACGTTCCTCCTACTGGAAAGACATCCTGAGAACCCAAAGAATACATCAAGATAATGCCTAGTAAACAAGAGAATTACTAGTGACAAATGTATTTCAGCTGAAGCACTGGCAAAAACCATGGCATGAAGAACAAGAATTTTAATCAGCTATTCCACCCATCAGCCAGCACTGAGATCTATAATTTGCTATTGGTGGTAGGGGAACAGCAGCAGCAACAGCAAATGCTTCAGCTTTACAAGCAGTGCTGCCAACTTCTGAAACTTGCCTAGACACCAGTAACCCTTCAGCAGCATGGTAGTGAAAGTGGGTCAAAGTCTACTTTTTCAGCTGCTAAAAATCAAGTTTCCATTTTCTTGCTGTCAGCTCTTGTTACATATCCTTTTCTTTCCCCTACCATATTTCTTTTCTGTTCAGTAATTACAGCTTAGCAGAGTGAAATCTAATATTGCACAATGCTACAGTAAACCTAATGCCAAGGAAGAAGCCAAAACCAGAAAAGCCTTGTAGTGATAAAAGTTTGCTAGGTATCAAGTTGAGTGATAAGGTTATGCCTCACTTGAGTGTTTAGTTTACAAGCAGACTAGAATATTTTTTTTTTTCTCTCTCTGTAGTTATTTCTCTTATTGCCTGCATTTTTCTTTTCTTCTGTCCAAAACAGAAAACCAAAACCAAACCAGAAAACCAAAACCAAACCAGGTCTGGACTTATGACAGCAAAACACCAAGCACCAACACAACTCATCCAATTCACTTGTTTTTTTCCTCCAAAAGTACATCTTCCTTAATCACATCTAAAAAGCTGTAATTTCTGACACCCCCACCCAAACAAACAAAACATACACCTGCTTTGAAAGTTCTGTGTTTGTTTGCAAAAGGGTTCACAAACTGAGGCTTCTATATGCAAAACTGCAAACACTGCTTAACCCGTGAGTATCACTCCTGTACAGCCTTCAGATGCATTTGCTCCCAAGTGCCTTTACCTTTCCCACTGTTAGCCCACTGAACATCACGCACAGTCCTCTCCTGAGTCCACAGCTGGTCCTCCCTACCCCAGATTGTGGTATATGAGGAAACAAAAGTTTTAAATTCTAGTGGAAAGCATTGTACAAGTCAGAATAAATTAAGCTTTTGCTTGTCATATTTTTTTGCCCTAAGTCTTCCTTTTTGAGGAGGAGGGATTTCATTATTAATGTTCTGAATTGCAGTTCAGCGTGATGTAACTGCTAAAATGTACATTTAAAGGCTTCAGAAAATGTGAATTGGGGTCTAAAATTTGATACAATTCCATAGCAAGTATTTTACTTTATTTTTGTTGGTGGTGGTTGTTACAAAACAGACTGATAAATTAATAAATAAATCAAATTAAACTTGTCTTAAATTTGTCTGGATCTTGGATTACCTACCATTCCACACTGTTGTAGTCTTTGCCTACTTTATATTAAGAGAATCCACAGATTCTTGATACCATCAGGCTCTCTGAAAGCATCTTTACTCTTGGTTGCAAATAGATATTTATTTCAAGAGACCTCTTTTAAATGCAGCAAGAATCTAATATGACTACTGCCTGTTTCTGTAACTAGTTGTGGAAAATTGGAAGAGCAGGTATAGTTTCTTGTTTTCTAAATATTTGACCTTTTCTTAAGTATTTTTGAGTAGCAGGAAGAATATTTGTTCTGATGATGAAAGCTAACTATAGATTAGCTAAGCAGTATGGTATCTAAATCTGTACAGTTGATTTTCAAGAATTATTTGATAACTTGCTTGTAAAACCAGCTGATGATTTGCTTATAATTTTCTTATATAAAACAAGGCATTGAAATTTAAGAAGTTCTCTTTGCTGGGGTGGAGTGATGGTGGAATTACAGCACTCATTGCAGCTGCAAGGTATCCAAATCTTATCCACAAGCTGGTTGTCTGGGGAGCAAATGTCAGCGTTACTCAGGAAGATGTGAGAATTTATAATGGTATGTACAAAATTAATATTGTATCCTAAATAAATTGGTTTTATTTCTTCTTGACCTAAGAATCTTAGTCATGTAATAACTAAATGGCTACAGAGTTGAGGATACAACAAAACTAAAGGAATGGGACACAAAATTCACTAAATTGCTAAGTATAGGGATAGATTAAAGTCTTAGTGAGTAACTCTTTAACAGTTACTGTAGCGGTAATATAACAGAATTTGTAACATGTCTTTCCTAACTTGCACCACTGAAAAAGAATAATAGCTTATCAGTAGTTTTCAGCAAGTCAATTTTTTATTGCTGTAACTAATTCCTAAAACTAAATACCTAATATTATTTCTGACTCTGGGCTTAATTTCTTTTCTCACATCTTGCACAACCTTCAAACAAGGTCCACAGAAAATCACTGGGCTAGCACATAACAGCTTTTGCCTCTAGGGCCTATATAATACAAGAGCAGTAAGCAAACAAGCTCATAACTTACCATTTGAGTTCAGGAAGCAAATGAATCATTCAGAATGTCCCAGGATGCCTTCCTAATTTGCATTCCTTTAAAGTTAATAATTGTGGTTACAAAACCTTTCCAAAGTAAAAAAACTTGGGATTTCTGATGCTTGTTCCACTTACATGAAATCAGATCATTTGTCACTCAAAGGAAAACAGCAAAAACTGCTAATGAACTCAGACAGGGACCATATTCCCTTTTGCAATTAGAAATTAAGAGTTAACTATGCACACTCTCAACAAATGTCACCTAGTATAGCTTCATTTTAGTGATTGAAGTTTGTTTTATACCAGTTGTGAAATTTAGCTGGCTGGCTTCAGCAAATTACAAGTGTAAATACACATTGCACAAGTGTACTTACCTATACTAAAACACTTTCAGCAATAGTACTATACTTTTTAGTTCAGTAAGAAAAGTTATTTTTAGTTCTGTAAAAGTGCTGTTTTATTTCTTTAGATGCTTTTACATTTATATAATTATAAAATGCATATCAATTACTATCAGCCAATAGGCTAAAATGTGTAAAACCAATCACACCCCGCTCCAAACAAAAAAAGAGAAATAAAAAAATAAGTCTCACTTTACACAGAGCACCCACAGCAGTGCTGACCTTTGGCCTCTTCATAGACTGTTGCTTTCAATATCTCTCTCTGTGTGATGGAGCTCAGAGAGTACTAGCACAAACCTTCTACAGGTGGCCCATCAACACACCACAGCTGCATGGTAGCAGAGAAAGGTATTTGATAACCTGTGTCCTTTTAATATTGGCTTCCTCAACCCCTCCCCTTTTTAAATTAAGGCTAGCCACAAAGATGAAACTGCAGTTTCTAGAAGAGAAACAGCTGTTCAGTAACAGCTTGGGGTGAGCAAACTGATTTCCGATCAGATGCTGTTATAAAACACTTTCAGTCACTGTTACCTTGCTCATTTGGCTGAGCAAGTTGTGTTTGTTAATTAGCACCTCACTCCTTTCTTCCCTTAATTCCCATTTGAAACCAATTAAAAGCTCATCTAGTGGCATATATTGCTGTTTAAAAACCTAGTACTCATGTCTTTTTCAGGTTCCCTGCTATATCACCATTATTTTGGGCTTTATCAATAGAGGCTTGTACAGCTGAAATGTAGTTCAGTGAAAGTCACCCTTGTGGGTATCTGGTTTGTGAGGAGTACTGAACTGCTGAGGGGAAAAATTTGATCTGATAAAAATCTGATAAATAAATACCTAGAATGTCAGATTATTTGTATGGCTTTAGCCAGCCTGCTATGCGTCACAGGACTCCACCAAGTTGCTTATTTTCCTGTAAGATTGTGGCAAATATACCATGATGTCAGCCTCCTGGAATGCGTTAGTAAGAGCTTTCTTCCTCTGAACATCTGAATACTGGTAGAAGCCATGGAAGAACTTCCATCCATGAGCCAAAGAAAAAGGCTGAAGTATATAAAAAGGAATTTCCAGCTCTGGCACACTGTTGTAAAACAGCACCCATTTTATGCAAAAGTACCTCCTTAAACTCCTCTGCAAGCCTTCCAAAAAGAATCGTTGGAAGTTCTAGGACCAAGTCCTTTGATTATTGGGTATGGTTTTTTTGCTGTTATTCCTTGTAACCTTGTAATGACAAGAGGCTCTTCTGCAACTCAGAAATACTCCAACAACGATCATAAAACAACTTTTTATACCTTTTCTATCTTATGAACTATTCAAAACCATTCAGTACGGTTTCTAGTTTGAAATACACATCTGCAATTTAGTTTGAAAATTTATTCCTATCAGTATTGGGTTATACCTTCTTGCTGGGAAGGACTTAACATATTTCAATGTTATTTTATGCAGGCATCAGAGATGTTTCAAAATGGAGTGAAAAGGTCAGGAAACCACTGGAAGAGTTGTATGGGCATAAGTACTTTGCCAAAACCTGCGAGGCTTGGGTAGATGGAATATCTCACTTTGCTGAAAATTCAGATGGTAAGGCTTTTACAATGTTAAACTGAAGCAATTATAGTAGCAGCCAGTTCTGGATGAAAAAACTAACAGTACTCCTAACAGCCAGTAAAAGAAGGACTCTGAGTATGGCATTAAAAGCTGGATCTGACTCACACTCATAAATAAAGCAGTTATTTTGTAGATGGTTCACAGAACCAGAGAGGTACAGGAGGAAAACACATTTATGGGAAGCATTAGCTGATGAATCTCTCCTCTTGTTCCACCACAAAATAACATTATTAAGTCATTGCTTTTGTACAGACTGAACAGGAGGGATTTTGCTCAAGCTTTTTTCTCTTCTCTCAGTATCAAAGGATTAGCTCTTAGTGACTCTTAGTCTTAGAGAGGTGTGTTCACTTCAGTTTCTGCAAACAGGAGCTGAAGCACTATTTCAAACCTGATATATACAAATTAAAAAAGAAAGAAGTTCAGATTTGGAGAACTCAAAATTTACAGAACATTTTCAAAACCAATATTTACACAACTTAGGTGTTTAAAAATTTAAAAGAGAGTAGTTAAACTAGACAATTATTGAATGTTTATCTTTGAAGATTTCTATAATTACTCTACATAGACTTTTGCAGCCAAGGATACCATGAATAATAACCTGCAGTTCTGTTTTAATTCAGAGGAAAAATGCTTTTAATTTGCCTAAAGCAGAAATACATGATGTACCCAATACATAAAACAAGGAGCCTGTAAGTCTCTTATACACATTTTCCCTTAGCTCTCAGAATGAAAGATAGGAGGTGACATAGGTTAACAGCAGGCAATACAAGGAAAACATTCCTTTGATTCTTATTGTTTTCCAGAAAGTTTTGTATGGGATCAGCAACATGGTATTAAGTTTCTCCTAGCAGAGTGTTGTAACAAATTCTGATTGGATTTTATTTTATCCTTTAAAGAATATATCTCCTTAAAACTAGTTTATTCTTAACTCCAAAGCCCAGGCTGACGAAACTCTGGCTGTGGTATCTTTCTACTGTCTACACGTACTTCAGACACTCTGAGATGGAGGTGATTGTGAAAAGCCACCTGGAAGCATGTAACAAGAAGCTGAATTACCTAGATGCTGTAACTGGGTCAGATATTAGGAGAAGCCTATAACATTTGCTAAAATGATGAGTGATTATCAGGCTACATGTTCTTTTCCAGACATAGCTTGGGGGGGGCAACTTTAGACTACAAGCAAGCCTCCCTGGAATTAGACATGCTGCACAAAAGGTGCAGATGTGGCAAATACAAGAAAAGGGGTTAGTAAAACGCATCAGAAAGAAAAGGAGGACAGCAAAGCCTTTGTTGGTCAAAAACTCGAGTTCTTTTTGAGAAATAGACTATTTGCCTTAAAGGCGAGAGCTTTCAGGGTGAAAAGCCATAAGACATGAACTTTTAGAAGGTGCTACACTTAATAAAACTAAGTTGCATAAAGCTGCAAAATTCAAGATTCTTGCTTTTCTGTGGTTTTGGAGTAAATATAATCTAGTGGTTATAGTACAAAACAGTTTCAGGACTGGAAATTAGGAAATAATAGGTTGACTACCAACTCTGGCCTTGGGTAAATAACCTAAACTTATTTGTTATATGTTCTGCAAAATAGTCAACATTTGTACAGGTGTTTTAGAACTATGGGAAATGTTCTAAATTAAAATATTTACCCAGTAGAACTGCAAGACTATATAAATAACCAAACAATTGGGAAAACTGTGAAACAGTATATGACTTTAGAGCTAAGGGAAGTGTGCATACATGAGCATTAACTGTAAAGTGTTGGTAGCTGCAAGGAGACAACTACAAATAGCACAAAGTTAAAGATAAATGGAACATGAAACACATTGAGTCTGTTTTGGCCAAAGATTTGCTTGTGAGAGCATGGAAAGTGAGGCAGTTTGGGAACTAAATTACTAAGGAATGAGGAAAAAAAGGAAAATGGAAGTCTTTAAGAATACAAGTTTCTTCTCTTGAGATTAAGCATTAAATTGAGGTTCTGTAAGGTGGATAGGCAGGGAGAAGAATCTTTGAATAGTTTTAGTACAATTTGTATTAAATGATTATTCATTGCAGACAGCAAGGGGTCTAGAAGATGGCATAGGCATGAATACAGCCTAAGGTAATTTGTTGGTAAAAGTAGTAAAGGTTGTAACCTGGCAACCAGTGTAACAAAATGTAGCATTAACATGAAGGCAATAAAACTCTAAGGCTGAAAAGAACAAAGCCAGGAGTCAGATGCATGTATTTGCTTTGAACAGCCAAAGTGAGCCTGGGGGCAATGTGGGTGAGTACTGTTTCATTCTATCTAGCCGTTTGTGCTGGCATCCATTAATGAAACAATTTCCAGTGAAGTAATGTTTTTGAGAAAGAAACATTAACTATAGCCCTGATTACCCAGTTCTATAAATTCACTACATACTATCCACAAAGAGGGGCAATAGCTAGAACCCAGTGGATTTCACAGTCCTTCACAGAAAGTTTCAGCCTTTCATACTATTTTAAAACAAAACGTGATCTTCATTTATTTTCTCCTTAGGTAATATCTGCCAAGAGTTGCTGCCAGATATTAAATGTCCCACATTTATAATTCATGGTGAGAAAGACTGTTTGGTTCCACAAGCTCATGCAGAATACATTCATAAGCACGTCAAAGGCTCTCGGTAAGTTGTATGATAGAGTAGTTATAAACCATTGTTTCAGAAATGAAGTGGTTCAAACCCACAGTGTAAAACAAAAAAGAAGTATTTGAACAAGTTTTTTCTGCCATAAACAGAGCTATTCTAAACTCCCCTATAAAGAATGTAGATAGACTTTTCTTACAATATAAAAAGTACAATATTTGAATAAGCTTCTTAAAGTTGTCCAGGAGAAATCAAGCAAGATCCTTTTCCTCTTCTCACTTCACACGCAGAACCAGTCCTTAACATTTATTGATAAAAGCAAATTTCTTCTGTTCCTGTTAAGGCCATTGCATTTGTTTTGCTGCAAGAGACCTTGTTTCTGTCCCTATCAGTAGACCAATGAACTTAAATGCTATGAATGGAGAGAGACTCACAGTTATTAGAAGCACAGAATACTGATCTTTGTTCTGCCTTGTTGATGTGAACAACCATCTCAAAAGTTGGTTTTTTCCAAATGTCCCAGGAATTTTCAGTGAAAAAATGAGTTATATGTTTATCTCTGTTAGCCCCACTGCTCACAAAAATGCAGTATGCCACAGGAAAGATGAGAGCGAGATGTTTCTGCCAATCACATACAGGTGCTTTATGGCATGTCTGCTAGTTAATTACTCCCACATGCCCTGATCAGAGCTCCTATAATCCTGTTAGGTCTCTCTGAGCTCTGACATGCTCCAGAGGCTAAGGCAAGTCAAAAAAAATGTAGGCAGTGATCTGATAGCTTCTGTTTGGAAGACAAGCCAAGGAGAAAACTGTTAGAAGTTGGTATCCAATAAAATGTAAATGGATTCTTTGCATGGCTTTGTCCTGAATTGTTGCCCTCTGTATTTTTCAGAAATCAGACTAATTGTGTTCTGAGAAATTAATACTTAGGTACAGGGTCCCATTATTCTCTTGTTGCAGTGGAAATGACATGGTCTATTGTAAAGCAGAAGGGAAACCTTGAATTTAGCATATTTTCATTAGCACATGCTTTTACCATGAAAAAAAAAGAAAGCAAGCTTTTCTTGCTTTTATTTTTATCTAGCAGTAAAGTAGAAAAAGCTTTTGACAATTGTAGTGCTAAAC
The DNA here is from genome assembly GCA_032466535.1 of Forpus xanthops. Lineage (NCBI taxonomy): Eukaryota > Metazoa > Chordata > Aves > Psittaciformes > Psittacidae > Forpus > Forpus xanthops. Next base: position 27,888 of record JASSUY010037991.1, on the reverse strand, counting down.
ATGGCTTGTTTCTCTCATGTAAGAGTGGGCCATGATTCTGTATTTGCATGGCTAGAGGTGAATAGCATTGCAGTGGCTTAACGCAGTAGCAAATAGCATACGCTGTGCTATGGGTTTGTGCATCCCCATGCTGCGTGGTCTTTGAAGAAACACACAATGTAATGCAGACAGAAGTGCTAGAAGAGCTGGACATGTTCACCACTTTTGTTCTTTTCCATAAGACAAATCAAAACTGGTCACCACCAACGGGAGATTTAGGTTAGATATAATAAATTCTTTACTATGAGGATGGTGAGGCACTGGAACAGGCTGCCCATAAAAGTGGGAAGTGCTCCATCCCTGGCAGTGTTCAAAGCCAGACTGGACAGGGCTTTGAGCAGCATGGTTTAGGGTGAGGCATCCCTGCCCATGGCAGGGGGTTGTAACTAGATGATCTTAAGGCTCTTTGCAACCCAAACAATTTTATGATTCTATGAAAAGAGCAGAGATACCCCTTGCTGTAGTGGGGCGTAGATGACATGAAAACAACAAAGCAAAGTATCAGTCAAGATGGCTTTAGCTCTGCTGAAATTGCTTAATATACAGCAAGATCAAATAATTTGTTTTCCACACACATGTAAAGAAATATTAGAGGTGTGTACCTGCTGTATAAAGTCTTTCCCAGATAGGAAGCAATGGCAAGTAGCATTTTAGGCATGTCACACTTGTGTCAGTGTTACAAAGATTTAGCCTTCTTTACAGATAGCTGTAACTAAAGTTTAGAAATAAGAAATCCTGACATCCCTTTTTACTTTGATGCTTGAATGTGTTAGTTTTAGATTAGCTTGGTTTTATTTTTTTTGCAGACATATTACACAAAATGCTAACTTTCTGTGGTGACATGAAATCTAAATTTCTGTACTGATCTCTTCAATGCATTCACTGCCCAGCATAGGCCCCTCTTCTCCAAAAGAGGAAAGAGAACTCAGGTACTTCACATACCTTTTGAAGATGCATCCTCCTCACATAACTTTTGGAATCTTACCTTCTTTGCTGACCTTCAGAAAGGTTCCTAGAAAGTGGGTCTAGGACACAAAAATTGGTTTTAAGCTTAGTTTATCCTCACCAAAGTGGGGCAAGTAGTATGTACTTCTTGCTTCAACTGTTGCTGTGATTAATATTCTGAACCATACAGACAATACTTAATTACTTATGTTCTGTACTTGGGTAACCAAGAGCAAGGAAAAGGCAACAAATATTACAATTACCTATGCTCACGGAATAAAACTTATATTCAGTGCCTGATTTTCTCTTTTAAGGCTGCTTCTGATGCCAGAAGGAAAGCATAATCTACACCTGCGTTTTGCAGAGGACTTCAACAGGCAGGTAGAAGACTTCCTACGCTGATCAGAGTAGGAGACAACTCGGAGGTGTTTCTTTTTGCTTTGTTTGGGAATTCTAGTAGGCTTTCAATGTTCATTCAAATTACAGGAAGGTTTGAATCCTGTAATTAAAAAAATGTGAAAGATATTTGCACGAAAATCATAATTTTGATAATATGTAAGCCTCTCAGTAGGTCAGAGTGCACCACTGTGCTGCAAGATTTGACGTGTTTTTTTTAAACTTCTGTTAAAAAAGACAGAAAACATTATCTAGAATACATGCCTTTATGTGCTCTTAACATTAAAGGGCAAAAACATTCTAATAACTGGGATTCAGAGTTGTTACATTGAGAAATCTGTCAAAGTTACAAGAGCTGAGAGAATAATTGGGTACACTGTTTCTAGAGAGCATGCTTCACCACCACTATCAGAAAGAAGTCGTTCAGTACACATGCCTGCTTTGTTCCTTGAATACTACAGGACTTAAGCCTCATCCTCCTCTCCCTCCTCTTCAAATTCCCCCTGCTCATCAGCAGTGGCATCCTGGTACTGCTGGTATTCGGAGACCAGGTCATTCATGTTGCTCTCTGCCTCTGTGAACTCCATCTCATCCATGCCCTCGCCGGTGTACCAGTGCAAGAAAGCCTTGCGCCGGAACATGGCCGTGAACTGCTCCGAGATCCTCTTGAAGAGCTCCTGGATAGCCGTGCTGTTGCCAATGAAGGTGGCCGACATCTTGAGGCCGCGCGGGGGGATGTCGCAGACGGCCGTCTTCACGTTGTTAGGGATCCACTCCACAAAGTAGCTGCTGTTCTTGTTCTGCACGTTGAGCATCTGCTCGTCCACCTCCTTCATGGACATGCGGCCCCGGAAGATGGCGGCCACCGTCAGGTAGCGGCCGTGGCGCGGGTCGCAGGCGGCCATCATGTTCTTGGAGTCGAACATCTGCTGGGTGAGCTCGGGCACCGTCAGGGCTCGGTACTGCTGGCTGCCACGGCTGGTGAGCGGCGCGAAGCCCGGCATGAAGAAGTGCAGCCGCGGGAAAGGCACCATGTTGACCGCCAGCTTGCGCAGGTCGGCGTTCAGCTGGCCGGGGAAGCGAAGGCAGGTGGTCACGCCGCTCATGGTGGCTGACACCAGGTGGTTGAGGTCCCCGTACGTCGGGGTGGTCAGCTTCAGGGTGCGGAAGCAGATGTCGTACAGGGCCTCGTTGTCGATGCAGTAGGTCTCGTCCGTGTTCTCCACCAGCTGGTGCACAGAGAGGGTGGCATTGTAGGGCTCCACCACCGTGTCCGACACCTTGGGGGAGGGCATGACGCTGAAGGTGTTCATGATGCGGTCGGGGTACTCCTCGCGGATCTTGCTGATGAGCAGGGTGCCCATCCCAGAGCCCGTGCCGCCGCCCAGCGAGTGGGTCAGCTGGAAGCCCTGCAGGCAGTCGCAGCTCTCCGACTCCTTCCTCACCACGTCCAGCACAGAGTCCACCAGCTCAGCGCCTTCCGTGTAGTGCCCCTTGGCCCAGTTGTTGCCAGCCCCGCTCTGACCTGCGGGGCACACCACAAGCAAGGTGCCCCGTTAGTAGGGCCCCAGGCAGGAACAGAGATGATGCCACATCTCTTGCCTCCCTCACCTCCATCCCCACCGTGCTACTGGCATTTAGGTCCCCCAGGGTCACCTGCATGCTTGCTCCGACTCTTTTCTGTGCACGGAGCTCCCGGTCTGGGACTCCTCCATCCCTCGCTCCCTCACTCACTCACCAAAGACAAAGTTGTCAGGCCGGAAGATCTGTCCAAAGGGGCCCGAGCGCACAGAGTCCATTGTGCCAGGCTCCAGGTCCACCAGGATGGCACGGGGGACATATTTGTTACCTGCAGGAGGAACCAGCACCAGCATTAGCCCTACACTTGGCAGCCAGTGCCACAGGACCTCTACTCTGCTCCATTCCACCTCCTTGCATTTCACTGAAGACACATTGTCTAGATCAAGACTACTGTGTTATCAGAGCCATTCTGAGAACAAAGCTCTCTTAGAGGAGTCACTGGCAGGTGACAGCTCTTGTTCAGGGATTTTTCCATCCTCAGTGCGCTGGCATGCCTGCCCCATTTATTTAAAGGCATCTGATGAAGCAGGCACACTTACCAGCAGCTTCATTGTAGTAGACATTGATCCTTTCCAGCTGCAGGTCACTGTCCCCGTGATAGCTGCCTGTGGGATCAATGCCATGCTCATCACTGATGACCTCCCAGAACTAGAAATATTTGGAGAACAGCAGTTGTTAACCACAGCTGGCCAGTGCCAATCACACACACCAGCACAGTCTGTACATGCCATTTCCTGACCACTCCCTTGCATAGTCGAGCAGCTGCCCTGGAGGAAGGTGAGGCAGCACAGAAGGCCTTCCCTGACCCCACAGCAGCTGAAGGCAGGCAGGCAGTGGAGCACCATGTGAGTTAATTGTTTTATTGCTTATATCCAAAGCATGACAGTGCCCAGGTATCTCAGCTGAGTCTTATCCTATTGTCTAGCAGGGGCATAAGATACTCTAGGCATTACAGGAAGATGACAACACGTGTAACACCCTCGGTGAGGGGGCTCTCCATAGCACTGAAACACCTCTTGGTCCCTCAGCGGCCCGTACCAGTGAAGCGGGGAAAAAAGGGAGGCAGCAAGTCGGATGCCGCAGCTGCTCGAGGGAAACGGAAGCGGGTAGCGACCGAAGGGAGCCAGAGCATAGCCCAGCGTGCGCCCAGTGCCCAGGAGCATCAGACTGCCGGAGACGGGAGCAGGAGCCGGGATGCTTTATCAAGCTCCAGGCTTTGGGGCAGAGGCGGCGTGCGACCCCAGGGCCCCACAGTCTCACACTGGGAACCGCCCCCTCTCCCCGCTCCGGCCCGTACCTTGGCGCCGATCTGGTTTCCGCACTGCCCGGCCTGGATGTGCACGATCTCACGCATGATGCCGCTCTCCGCTGCTGCCCCGCGCTCACACCTCCTCCGGCCGCTCCCGCACTGACCACTGCGGCGGCCGCGCCCCGCGTCCCCCGTTAAATCGGGGGCCGCGCCCCGCCGGTGACTTCATGCAGCGGAGCCAATGGGCGCATGGGGGCGGAGTGGGGCTGTGGTGTTGTCTCCCGCTGTGGGGGGCTCTCTGTGGTGCGGGAACGCGAACGGCGTGGGGGATGCGCGCTTGAACCCTCCGCAGTAAGAGTGCGGCTGGCGTGGGGCCCTGGAGAGGGCTTGATCTCGGCCGGTGGGAGGGAGAGAGGTCAGAGTTGCACCCGGTTTGGTACGTGTCGGCCCGGAAAAGTGGAAAATAAACCCAAAACCCCCAACCCCAAAACTCGTCTTTGTGCAGCTGTTGGAGTTCATCCCATCACTTTGCTTCTGCTGTGCTGTAGCAGCAAAGTATGTGCTGCTGTGCTTTTAGTACCCGTGAAACCTGTGTTTCTAGCTCAGGCCTCCTTAATTGTGTTTTGGCCCAAGAAGCATCTCTCCATGTCTCAGACACCTATAGCGCATGGGGTCTGGGTGACTGTGATAGACCCCACAGCTGTGCTCAAACAGCACAACCCTGCTTCAGATAGTGCTGCCAAACCTGTGTGCAGAGCTCTGACCTCAGGAACACAGAGGGCTGCCATGGAACTTCATGCTGCTACTAGAGAATGGCTTTTTCTGGGAGTGATCTGGCTGTGATAGAAGTTGGAACACCCATAGGAATGGGATAAGTGCAGGTCAAGGGAGGATATTCTCCCCCTCTGCTCTGATGAGACCCCACCTGGAGTACTACATCCGGCTCTGGAGTTCTCAGCACAGGAAAGACATGGTCCTGTTGGAGAGGGTCCAGAGGAGAGACACAAAAATTATCAGAGGGATGGAGCACCTTTTCTATGAAGAAAGGCTGGAAGAGTTGGGGTTGTTCAGCCTGGAGAAGAGACAGCTCGAGTGAGACCTTACTGTGGCCTTTCAGTTCTTAAAAGGGGCCTATAAGAATATGGGGAAAGACTTCAGCAGGTTGTGTTGCAATAAGATAAGGGATGATGGTTTAAAAGAGGGGAGATTCAGGCTGGATGTGAGGAAAAAATTCTTTGCAATGAGGGTAGTAAAATACTGGCACGTGTTGGCCCAAAAGGTGGTGGATGTGCCATCCCAGAGGACCTTCAAGCCTATGCTGGGTAGGTCTCTGAGCAACATGATCTAGCTGAAGATGTCCCTGCTCATTGGAGGAGGATTGGACTACATGACCTTTGAAGGTCCTTTCCAATCCAACCCATTCTATGATTCTATGGTAAGTTATGTGCTGTCCTACCAGACACCTGCCACGCATCTCATTTTGGAAGATTTTGGATCCTGCTCCAGCATGTCTGCTTGTTCCATCATGGAAATAAACTGAACGGATGTACATGGCAGATGACTGAGAGAGGAGGGACAAGTTCAAGAACAACAGTAAGAGCAATATATTTGAACCAAGATACACCTGAATCTGCACTGCTGCTGAGAAAGATATCTGAAATAAATTTCAGCAGAGTCTATAATGGATTGTGCAGAAACTATTGAATGTGACTATGGAAACATTAATTGATTCACAGCTGTAAGTTTTTCAATAGTGAAAGAAACTTAGCCACGCAGCTGGCTGGTTTGGTGAGGACAGCTTTACACAGAGACTAGGGAAGGAAGTTGACAACCCACAATCAAACAGGGAAGCAGTGGAGCACGTTAGCAAAGAGGATGCAAAACAACACACCTCATATTCTGCACAAGAGCTGGAGGGGGTGCCCCTCAAACACAAAATTAAGTGCTGAGGGGACAACATGGCAGGACATTGATGGAGGGAGGCAGTCTCTTTAGGAAGAAGGGACTGGGAAGGCAAGGAAGGAGAGTCACCATTTGTGTGACAGTAGCAGAAATGCACAGATCTTTGCCTGGGGGTGGATGGTGAGCCAGCTGAGATCTAAAGGGTGAGTATTAGTGGTCAAACCAATGTGCATTATGTTGCAGTGGCTAAACACCTGATCAGGAAGAGAAGTAAGATCTTTGGACAACTGGAACTAGTCCTCGAGGGGGACTTCGACATCCCCAGTATCTGCTGTACGGATGACACCAGAGTACAAGCAATCCAGGAGTTTTGTGGAATGCATTGATGATAATTTCCTGACACAGATGATCAAGGAGTCCAAAGGCAAACACTCTGCTGGATCTGATACTTACAAGCAAGGAAGAAGTCACGGTTATGAAGGCTCAGGGCAGCCCTGGCTGCAGTGACCATGACATAGTGGAGTTCAAGATCCCAATAGAAGGGAACAAGGCAACTTGCGGGATCACAGTTTCCTGATCTTCACGAAAGCAGATGTTAGCCTTTCCAGGTATCTGTCTGGAAGAATCCTGCAGGAGATGGTCCTCAAGAGAAGAGTTCAGGATAGCTGGTTGACTTCCAGGAATCACCAATTCCAGCCTCAAGAATGGCTTATGCCAAACAGGAAATCAAGCAAAGGTGGCAGGAGACCTGTATGGACGAACAAGGAGCTTCTGAGCAAACACAAATAGAAAAGAGAAGCATTCACGAAGTGGAAGTAGAGTAAGGTAATCTAGGAGCAACACAGAGTCAGTGTCTTAGCGTGCAGGGTTAAGAAAGGTTAGGAAAGTCAAAGCAAGGCATGTGAAAAAGACAGATCCATTTGTAGCAAAAGGGAATCCTGGAAAAAAAAATAGACCCGCTGCTGATTATGGCAAGGGACACTTTCAGCAAAAAAAGGGCATAGGAAAAGCCGAACATAGAGAAAGCTGAGGTACTGGAGAATCTGTCATACGAGGAGAGGCTGAGATCAGGGACTGGTTGTCCTGGAGAAGGCTCAGGGGAATCTTACGAGTGTGTATAAATACTTAATAGGAAATAGTAAAAAATATGGAGCCAGGCTTTTCTCAGTGGTACCCAGTGCCAGTGGGAGAGGAAATGGGCACAAACCAAATGTACAAGAATTCCCTCAACATAAAAAAAAGCTTCTTTTCTCTGGCACAGGTTGCCCAGGGAGGTTGTGGACTCTCCATTCTTGGAGATATATAAAGCCAGAGTGGACACAACCCTGATTAACCTGCCCTAGCTGACCCCCCGCAGGCTGAGTAAAGGACTCAGGCAGTCTCCAGAGTTCCTGGCCAATCTCCACAATTCTGTGATCATGTGAAACAGAGAGGAAGGATTGGGAGGCTGTGTGTGACCAACAAAACATATTGGTTTATTAATCTCTGTTACAATACACTACAACATCACATTGCAATTGTAACAGCTTCAAAACCACAGATTTTTGAAAAGGAGAGGTAAAAATCTATGTGGCAAATCATTACCACTATCAATTATAAAAGTAATTGCAGCCAGAATGAACAAAGTTGTTTACATGTTACTCAAGGTAACTATACTTAACACAGTATAAATCAATATATAATGTCAGTGGTTTCACTAAGTATTTTCCTTTATGGCAGGAAATACTAGTGGATAAGGAATATCATTGGCCAGCATTTGGCTGCTTGGAAAAATACTTCGGCCATATTTTCAAAAGTGGCTTTCAGTTTGCTCCACTGAATTGACTTGCTTGTCAACTTCAGGTCTTTTTCTCCTGTAGTGCAGAAACCTCAGCTGCTGTGAAATGTCACAAGCAGGGACTGGCTCAAGCTTTGCAACACATGGAATTACATGTGGTGTTATTACACATGGCTTTTTCAATCACAAAAAATCCAGACTTGTGCTGGCACTGAGATATTTTTCACCAAATTCCCTTGAAGTTTGTGTTCTTTATATCCCAGCTGTTGTCAGTATTTTCCTTTGACACATTTCTGCAATCCTTAATCACAGGCAGTCTTTGTTATTGCTCACACAACTCATGCATATACATTTTTACTTGCTGTAGCCATAACTCACCCTTTTGAGCAGCAGTAGGCAGTTACATCTTCTCACTACTGGTGGAACTACAATACAATTGCACCTCTGCCATTCCTGGGGGCATCCACATGGGCATCGAAGGGCTTTTTGGGTGCCAAAGTGTTCCTGGAAATCTACGAAATATCAGCTTGCAGCATTTTGGTCCCTCTCCTGAAAGCGCCTAAACATTGCTTGAGATGTCTTCTTTCCACTTATACAGTGTCCTCCTAGTGTCCTTTATAGTTATTCCACTAAGGATTCTGAGCTTTTATTAGGAAGTTAATTCTTGGATGCTATAGCATTGATCTCTTTGTAGATCCCCACTAGTTTTTGGAGGGTGATATAGCTCCAGGGTTTAAAATTGAGTACCTAGAGAGAGATAAATATTTATGTGCATACCTTCCCTCACCTACAGCAATGCTGAACGCCCTTGAGCACACAGTGAAGCAAATTAAATGTCAGTCACTTGAATGTAAGTTCAGAACCTTTCATTTTGGAAAACAATTCAACGAATCTTAGCCCTCAGTACTATTTAAGTAGATATAGGAGTTCTCTGTTGTATTTTTTTTTAATACAGCTCCATAAATTCTAAGAATCAATTCTTGCAAGCGAAATTCAAAAATCTCCCATTCACAGCAAGGGAGTGCATGTGCCCCTGGGCAGCCAAAGCTCTGCCAGCAGCCCCCCTGCCTGCACCAAATCTTGTCTTCCCAGTTTCCAGGGCAACGGCAGAGCCCAGGCGATGGATGCACAAGGGAGGCAACAGGGATCCCACAACATTTTCATGTCTGTCTGTAATTTCCCATTGTTCAAAAAAGAATCAGAAACGTACAAATGTGACAGCTGCTCAAGCATACAAAATGTCTGCCTGTGGCTTCAGTCTCACTTACTTGTGACGGGTGATGTCACATATTGCTCCGGTGTGTATACCACAGACCACATGATGTTTTCAGTCTTTCTGATGGTACTTGAATGAGCAGGCTCTGTTCATCAGCTTATTGTTTGCCTTCTACTCATAACGGTGATACTCCCATCTGATGGGGACTGTCTGAGGTCACCTTTAGAACCCGGTGCTAATCATTTGCAATGTGCCTGAAGATAAAAGGGTATTTCTGACAGCAAGAGGGTGAAATAATTGTGAAGGAGGTTTTAATTCTAGTAATAAAATATCAAAAAGGAAAATCTATTTTTATTTCAAAATTACAACCTACCACAGGCGCTAAAGCAATTAAATACTACACGGCTGAGAGTGCTTTTATGAATGAGCAAAAGCAGTTTCATCGCAGAGTCCTCTGTATGTGTGTTTATTGTACCTGAGGGTTTGTGTGTTTGGCAAAGAACAAAAGAGGAGAGAGAATAAACATGTGAGAGAGCATCATATAACAAAGCTATTCAGGGCACTGCCAAATCTAAAATGACCCATGTTCCTTTTGAGGGAAGAACTGTTTGTTCATGAACATAATATTTCTTCCACACCCTATAGTTTCTCTTGTGAACTTAGATTATAGCTACCCAGAGTCAGAAATTACTGTGAATATCATTGTGCAGGACACAGCAGACAGAACCCCACTCATCTGGCTTTCGAGGTCACCATAATAAACACGATCACATGTTGCAAAATTATTCCAGGAAGAGAAAAATATGTTGAGCATCATCAGGCAGCAATTTACTGAGAAGAAGGGCAAAACAATGCAGCCTCTCATTATTTCTGCTTGGCACACCAGATGTGATGGGGTAAGAGCCAGATGGCTCCTGCCCCCATCCGGGCTGCATCCACCTTTTAAGATTGCTCAGTAGATGAAATATGTCTCCTATCTCTACAGACTGGATCCTCCAGTCAAGAGATGACTAAGGTCCCAGCACCAATATAAATGAAATGCTGATACCATGTTTTCTAGGGTACTTATTTCTTGCACATAATAAAGAACAAGGCACAGATAGCAACTTTGATCTGCTAGTCACTGTTTCTTTTGTTCCTTAGCCTCCTTGCTTTATCTTGCAATCTGATAGCTACTTGTAACTCAAACTCACACTGAACAAACTCTAAACTTCATCTTGTGATGTCTGCTAAGAGATGCAGTAGTTTGTGGTGGGATTCAATGTACTTGGTTTAAAGTTGCCATGGTTCTCTGCAGGAGAGCTGAGGGTGCTGTACACCAGGTGATTGAATCTACTGAACATCTTGCTCTGCTCCCTCCTGCTTCCAGCTGCCTACCTTTTCCTCCTCCTTTGCACCAGTTCTCCCCCTGGTGCACTCCATAATTTAAGGAAAAGCTTCTTCCCCCCCCCCTCCCCCCACAGTTTACTGTCTCTAACTATGAAGTTTTGGGAGCTGAACCGACTGGTAGAGGGGTCAGACATGCTCTCGAGCTGCCTAAGGGAAATGACACAAAGGTAACTTCTGAAGCAGAGCAAGGGAAATAGGACCATCCCTTTTAGCAGCTGGAAGGTACTGAATCAGTCCAGTCCATTCAACTGGCAGTTTTCTCAATGCACTAGAAATCTCTAATGCAAGGTTTCTCACAGCCTGCTAGGGTGGAGCTGGAATCATAGCTGGAATTTCTAAAAACTAGCCATACAATTAATTTATTAACTATAAGACCAGCATTATGCCGGATGCAGAGCAGCAGACTGTAAGTCAATGCTTGAATTTCATTTCATGCTTGTAAAGCTTGTTTTGAAGCCATTTGAAGCCAGCTTGAAACCCCTGTTTAATTATTCACCACAGAGGCAGGCAGTATCTTTCTATTACATTCATGGGAAATGTGGAAACATTTTTCAGTGCAAAACAACAGACTACTGTTGACTGAACAAGCTACACAACCTCTGCCAGGGTAGCAACTTTGTCTTCTGAAGCAAGTACATTCTGCTTAAACTGGATTCTTAACTTGTTTTCAATTCGCACTATCATTTCTCTTTGCAATGATAGTGGCACTCTTGCCAAAAAGAAAAGAAAATACGCCTTAAACTTACCAAGTAAGAAAAATAATCTGGTTATAAAAGATGACATCTGAGAAAAATTGAGACCACTTAGAAAATCTCTACCCTGCATGAACGAGACGTTAGTAAACAAGAATTCAACAAAGCTGACTTGATTTCCTCCCTTACGAGAGGAATTCTGCCCGTAAGGGGAAAATGACTTTGAGTGGGGAGGAGGGAATAACCTGCTCTTGAATTCTTTCTTTTTTTTTCCACACACTTCAAAATGACACATTTTTTCTTTCTGTCAGATTCACAAATAAAATACTTGAAATGGGATTGAAGCAGGGAAACACTTTGCTGCTTGTTAAACTGCTCAGGGAGAGGAAAGAATTGTCACCTGCACTGTGTCCTTTGCCAGCAGGATGGCTGGGAGAAGGGGGAGGAACAGGCTTACAGCTCCCCTGGTACCCTCCCCATGCCTTGGATTCAAATGCTCAGAGGGCTCCAGCTGGAGAAGTGTCCAATAGAGTTAGGGCCAAGAAATGTCTTTTTCCAAAATGCACCATGGCCTCAGGCACTTTCCTGTGACTAAATGCTTCCATTTTGGATTTACATGTAGGCAAGCTAAAGATAACAGCCATCTAAAATGGAAGTATCTGAGCTCCAATAGACTGTTCTTTCCCTTCTTAATAAGTATGAAACAGGCCTGGACAGGTAATTGCTGGAGTATCAAAAGGCACGTGCTTATAGCATGGATGAATTTTAGATTTCTTTAAGAATTTTAGAATTCTTTAAGCACATATATTTGCCAAGACACCTAGAAAGACCTACAAGCACTATACTCTTTTGAAGTATGCAGCATGTGATATCATTACCCATAAGCTGATCTGCCTGCAGAGAAGATTAGGATTTTGCCTCATTTTTCAGAGGGTTGGCTGGAGAAAAGACCAAAGACCTTGATTTCCCTTCTTTCCTCAGGTTATAGATCCTATTGAGACTTTGGTTTAATGTATTCTTCACCTCATACCTTCTGGCAAGATACACCTGTCAATAGCATGGGCCACAGGTTTAATTCTTAGATTATCACATCTCTTCAACCGCTGTATGTTTAGTGTAACCCAGTTTCTGATGTTTAGGGGCACCTCACATATACTGCGAATTGTTAATGCTCCCACTTGGCAGACCAGGAAGCATCTGTTAGAAAACAGATATAGGATAATGTTCTCAACAGGTACTTAAGTGGTTTGAAGAGCCAGATCACATATTGGACTATCTGCTCACAACACTGATAGACCAGTCTACAGTCAGTCTACACTGATGTACCAGTCTATACTGGTACAACAGTATAGACTGAGGTCCTAGAACCAAACAGCAAAGAGAAATTAGGAGAGATGGCATCTCAGTGCTACCATACTTCATTCCATTTCTATTTAAACCCACATACTACCTCTAGCTGCTTTTACAGCCTTAGTTAGACTTATCATCTTATATCTACCAACAGACAAACATTTGAGCTATTTGCCTTGGTCAAGACATTCTGCTAGCATGCTTAAAAATACCACACTCTTAAAGGGAACAAAAAGAGAGATTGTTCCTTCCCCAACCCAATCAGCTCTAATTGTCAACAAAGGCCACTACTGATATGTTGAAACAAAAATATACTGCTTGATATTATTAACTTCTCTTTCAACACAAATGAATCATTGTAAGTGGCTTAAGCTGCACACCACTAAGTCTGTACTATCTATACTCATTTTTTCCAAACAGGATGCCTTATACAAGACCTTTAGCCTTACAGGCATCATTCATCACATTGACAAATCAACACCCAATGGAGGTTAAGGCAGTCAGATTACCCAATCTGAAACCCTTTCCATGGCTCTGCTTTCTTTGTGAAACAGAAAAAGTGCAACTATAAGTGCTTGTGAAGACATCTGTTTGTTGTTTGGCATACAGCAGTCAGTCTCCAGCTTTTATAGTTAATGGTCTTCTGGGTGGTAAATACAGCTACAGCTAAAAGATCCAACAGAAAGAAAATTGTACTGCAGCCCCCACACCCACTTAGGAGACTCATCCTCCCTTATAGTTGAGTCACTGCTTCTATCAAGGGGTTCTGAACCTTTCATTTACATCTTCCAGTATCTCTATTCCCCGTATTTCCCTCAGCTACCAAAATAAGCTTGATTATTTTTTTTTAAATGACTGGCAAATAAGATGTGTAGGATTTATGAAAGGACATGTTGCTGTCTAGAGTACCTCTATTTATGGCTTCTCTTTCATAACAGAAACAGAAAAAAAAACAATACTAGCAATGTAGGATGGTGCTCTACTTTCTAATAAGGGAGCTGTAGTAAAACATGTCTCTTGTGTAGCTATATTTAAGGGTTAGCTAGAGACAGTGTAATTACACTAAGAATTACAAGCTAGACATGCTGAACACTAGTGAAACCTGCTATGGAAAGGATAATCTTTACTGGCAAGGACCAGGTTCTCATCCTTTATTTCAATTTATTTGCTGGCTCTCCTCAGCTTTACAAACAAATCTGTATCATAAACAGTTTCAAGTGCAACCCAGCTAGGTAATTCCAAGAGAAGGTTACTTTGACAACCAGATAAGGGCTATTTCCCCAAAGGGCCCAAGGCAGCATGTATTGCCTCAGTTACTAAAACAACCTCAATATGTTTAATGCTTAATCCTGTAACTGCTCAAGAGCTAAGAAATACAAGTATTACTATAGAAGCTCTGTATGCTTACTCACAGTAAAGGCAGCTTAAGTGCTTCTCACTTTTCTTTACAGGGTATTCATCAGAAATTCAGCATATAGGCCAGAGTAAAGCTTAAGGTTAACAGGTCTGTCAGCAAAGGAACAGGGTATACCCAGAGCAGCATCTGCAGGCAGCAGAGCTAAACCAGGCAAGACAGCACAGCAGCTGCCTTTTGTCTTTATTCCACTTATGCCTTGCAAGCATTTCATTGAAGGATTACAAAAGAGGTAACACATGTGGATATCAGCTCTTTCAGAGCCACTGTAATTGTAGCATTGGCAGCAGCTCTTAAAACAACACTTTCAGTACCGGAAAACTCCCCTGAGTGGTGGTTGTCTGAATTAAGGGCTATACATACATTGGGTAACTGCTATACTCAATGAGGGATTTTGCTCGTTTCATAGAAAAGACTTAGACCCTACAGCTGTGACAGCTGCCTTCTGGATTCACTTGGGGTTCCTGCATCCTATAAGCACAGAGTCACATTGATTCCCCCTTGTTCATTGTAATGAAGCCACACTTACCTTCAAATGATGCACAACAGGGTGCTGCTACACTGCTGTTGCAGGTCCATTTTTTGCTGCAGGGACCAAGACCACCAAACAGCCCTGTAAATATGTAACTTGGAAGGCAGGAGACTGCTACTGTCAAGGTATTGATAAATGAATATTTCAAGACTGCATATACGCTCTAAGCAGCATTTTGAGCCATGTTACCTAGAAAACTAGCCATCATCTCTCATCGTCTAAATGGAATTAATTGCCTTGCTGAGTCAATCCTTCACAGTTAAGGGCAGATTAGTGGCTATTTTTTGGGAAACAATTTTATGCCTGAAGAGGAAGTTCAGGTTCTTAATGAAGCTCAAGTATTATGTTAGTACAGACCTATGCTTCTATGCATAGGCTTTTTATACTGAGAGAAGAAAGTTAGGGGAAAGACAAAACATCTCAGGTTCAAGTCAAATTACAGACAGCCACCCATACATATGTACTATAGGCCCTGGAACAAGTTAACTAATTGCTGCTGAATGGGAAAGCCTGGAGCTGTCCTGCCAAATCAGTTTTGACAGCTCATAATGCGGAATTTAATGCCTTCATGCTGACCTCACTACTATGTACATCCATGAACAGGAGTTACAGGATTCTCAAGAGCAGGGTCTTGTTTCTATTAGCTAAGGCAAATTACTGCTAGACAGAGGAGTGCCCCAACAACTAATCCACAGTTTCCATAAATCAGCTGCCATCTTAAGCAGAGCAACTCCAACTTCATGCTGTTAAATTCACAGCCTGAAAAATCTTGTTTTATTGAGCTGAGCCTTTCACTAAGGTTAAGGAAAAATACACAAGAAGTGAAGCTACAGAAAATCACAAGAGAGTTCTCTTAATCTAGAAAGAAATAAGAAAGAGGAGACAGTTTAGGACACAAAAAGCCTTTATGTTTGAGAAGTTAACCATTTCAACAGAGGACTCAGAAGTATTTTTGCAACTACTGTTACATTGGACAGTCAAGGATACAAAACTGCTGACAGAAGCAACAGTGGAGAGCACCAAATTAAAAAATGCATGCTTCAGCACAACTGCACAGATTCCTTCTCTCAATGAACACTTGCCTGTTCAGACTATACTTAACTCCTAACCCATCTCAACCTTACGCCTCATCCTCCTCTCCCTCCTCTTCAAATTCCCCCTGCTCATCAGCAGTGGCATCCTGGTACTGCTGGTATTCGGAGACCAGGTCATTCATGTTGCTCTCTGCCTCTGTGAACTCCATCTCATCCATGCCCTCGCCGGTGTACCAGTGCAAGAAAGCCTTGCGCCGGAACATGGCCGTGAACTGCTCCGAGATCCTCTTGAAGAGCTCCTGGATAGCCGTGCTGTTGCCAATGAAGGTGGCCGACATCTTGAGGCCGCGCGGGGGGATGTCGCAGACGGCCGTCTTCACGTTGTTAGGGATCCACTCCACAAAGTAGCTGCTGTTCTTGTTCTGCACGTTGAGCATCTGCTCGTCCACCTCCTTCATGGACATGCGGCCCCGGAAGATGGCGGCCACCGTCAGGTAGCGGCCGTGGCGCGGGTCGCAGGCGGCCATCATGTTCTTGGAGTCGAACATCTGCTGGGTGAGCTCGGGCACCGTCAGGGCTCGGTACTGCTGGCTGCCACGGCTGGTGAGCGGCGCGAAGCCCGGCATGAAGAAGTGCAGCCGCGGGAAAGGCACCATGTTGACCGCCAGCTTGCGCAGGTCGGCGTTCAGCTGGCCGGGGAAGCGAAGGCAGGTGGTCACGCCGCTCATGGTGGCTGACACCAGGTGGTTGAGGTCCCCGTACGTCGGGGTGGTCAGCTTCAGGGTGCGGAAGCAGATGTCGTACAGGGCCTCGTTGTCGATGCAGTAGGTCTCGTCCGTGTTCTCCACCAGCTGGTGCACAGAGAGGGTGGCATTGTAGGGCTCCACCACCGTGTCCGACACCTTGGGGGAGGGCATGACGCTGAAGGTGTTCATGATGCGGTCGGGGTACTCCTCGCGGATCTTGCTGATGAGCAGGGTGCCCATCCCAGAGCCCGTGCCGCCGCCCAGCGAGTGGGTCAGCTGGAAGCCCTGCAGGCAGTCGCAGCTCTCCGACTCCTTCCTCACCACGTCCAGCACAGAGTCCACCAGCTCAGCGCCTTCCGTGTAGTGCCCCTTGGCCCAGTTGTTGCCAGCCCCGCTCTGACCTGCGGGGCACACCACAAGCAAGGTGCCCCGTTAGTAGGGCCCCAGGCAGGAACAGAGATGATGCCACATCTCTTGCCTCCCTCACCTCCATCCCCACCGTGCTACTGGCATTTAGGTCCCCCAGGGTCACCTGCATGCTTGCTCCGACTCTTTTCTGTGCACGGAGCTCCCGGTCTGGGACTCCTCCATCCCTCGCTCCCTCACTCACTCACCAAAGACAAAGTTGTCAGGCCGGAAGATCTGTCCAAAGGGGCCCGAGCGCACAGAGTCCATTGTGCCAGGCTCCAGGTCCACCAGGATGGCACGGGGGACATATTTGTTACCTGCAGGAGGAACCAGCACCAGTGTTATAGGAGCCCTGCTGTGCTCTCTTCTGCTTCCCCAGAATTCTCTGCTTCGGAATTGCTTAGGACGTGGAGAACTAGGGAATTTGGGGATGGGAATACAAAGCAACCTCTCATACAAAGAGCCTGAGAAAATGGGGACTGTTCAGCCTGTAAAAAAGGCTGAATGGAAACCATATAGCAGGCTTCTAATATCTGAAGGGGCCTACAATGATGCTGAGGAGGTACTCCATTAGGAACTTTACCGATAGGACAAGGTGTAGTGGGTTTAAACAAGGGAAGTTCAGGTTAGATAGAAGCAAGAAATTCTTTACTGTAAGGGTGGTGAGGCACTGGAATGGGTTGCCCAAGGAAGTGGTAAATGCTTCATCCTTGGCAGTGTTCAAAGCCAGGTTGGACAGGGCTTTAAAGCAACCTGGTCTAGTGCTAGGTGTCCCCACCCCTAGCAGGGGGTTGGACGATCTTCAAGGTCATTCCAACCCAAATCATTTTATAATTCCATGAATGATTCAAGCTGTGCCTGAGCACCACCCATAGCAGGGAGGACAAGGGCACAGCCTCCATGGTAGGACACACCGGGGGCCACCTCTCCTGCCAACCCCAGCGGCACAAGAAAGAAGCTCATTACAGAGCATCCTTACCAGTGGCTTCATTGTAGTAGACATTGATCCTCTCCAGCTGCAGGTCGCTGTCCCCGTGATAGCTGCCCGTGGGGTCTATGCCATGCTCATCACTGATGACCTCCCAGAACTGCGGGGACGGGGTGGGGTTAACGGGTGGTGAAAGAAGGGGGCCACCGCGGCCACGCCCCCCTCCGCGCCCCCCCCCCCCCCGGCCAAAGCCCCGCCACGTGGCGAGCGGGGATTTGCCACGCGTGGGGGCGGCCCCCGCCAGACGCGGACACTACCGCGCCCCTGCCCCCCCCCCACCCTGGCTGGAGGGGTGTGGCACCTGATCGGTGTCCCCTTCACCCCCACACCAGGACCCCCGCAGCCAGCGGGGCGCGGATGCACCCGCGATTCCTTCCTCTGCCTAAAGGCGCGCCGCGCCCACATCGCGGAAACCCCTCATGTCGCGACAGCCAGGAGCCGCCCGCGCAGCCGCTCCCGCGGCGGGGCTCTGCTCTGCAGCGGGAACACCGGCTCTCCCGGCAGCGGTCTCCGCGGGACACGCGGTGTCTGGGTAGAGCGGGCACCGCCCCACACCCAGCAGCACCCCGCGCCCGGGGCTCCCCGTAGACGGCCACGGCTCCGGCCCGTACCTTGGCGCCGATCTGGTTTCCGCACTGCCCGGCCTGGATGTGCACGATCTCACGCATGGTGCCGCTCTCCGCTGCTACCCCACACTCGCACCCTCTCCGGCCGCTCCCGCACTCTCCGCTGCGGCGGCCGCGCCCCGCGCCCCCCATTAAATCGGGCGCCGCGCCCCGCCCCGCCGGTGACTTCATGCGGGAGCTGCGCGGAGCCAATGAGCGTTCGGGGGCGGGGCGTGGCTGCGGCATTGTCTCCCGCAGAGGGGGCGTGGCCTGAGGTACGGGGCGGGGCTTCCCTGGAGCGGGCGCGGCGCGCCGGTACCGGTACCCCCGCCCGTGCCCCGGCGCTCAGTTTCACTGCTGACCCCGGGGACAAAGGCACCCGGGACGGCTGTGGGGGCCCGTCCTGGGTCGGCCATGTGTACTCCGGCCACGCCGTCCCCCCCAGGCCCCTGCTGTCCGGAGGCAGCCGCAGCCTTTTGTTCCCCGGGACGAGCAGCTTTCCCTGCCGCAGCAGCGGGCGTTGCCCCGGGGAGGAGGGGGAGCCCGCTGGCTGCCCCCTCCCTCCGCCGGTGTCTCCGTTCACACGGCGCTGGTGGGACTCCACCACCCTCGGGGCATCATAAGCGCCGGTAGCTGCCGCCCCTCTGCCCGCACAAGTCCACACCTGCGGGCAGGAGCCCTGCGCTCCCGGGCAGGGAGCCCTCGGACGGGCTGTGCCCCGTCAACACCTGTCCGCAAGCCCTGCCCTGTACCCAGCCGCCCCCCTGCTGCGGCCACCAGCGACCCTGGGTCAGGCACATTGCCGGTGCCGCCCGCAGGGCGCGGGGCTTTGAGGGAAAGGGGGTGTCCCTTGGATCGGCAGCAAACAGCGCTTGCAAACGCTCTGATAGTTGCGGATTTTCACGCACTGAGGGGTGAAAAAAGGGAAGAACTTGGCGTTGTCAAGGGAGGGTTGAAGATGTGCTCCCAGAGGTGCATTCCCCGGGCAATTTGGGAGCATCCCGCTATGGCACAACGGCCGCAGAGGGAGCGGGCAGGGAGGAGGAGGAGGTGGGGGAGAGGAAGAGCACGGGAAGGAGGCACGGTCCGCACCGCACCCGGTGACCTGCGGGGCGGCCAGCGCGGTGTGTCGGCTCCTCGTGGGTGCCGCCTGTTCCGCAGTAGTGTCACAGAGGGTGCGGCGATGGCGGGGAGCGACCCCCCCCCCGAAAGCTGCCAGAGCTCCTGCATGCGCGGGCAGATTGCCCGCAACCAGTGGCGGGCTGTACCCCCATGAACCTCACTAAACCCCCCTAAACCCGGGTTTAGCGACCCCACTAGATTAAGGCTACAGCTATTTTAGAGGGGCAGATGAAAGTTCATCACCATTTCCAATCCCTATTCCTTCAGTATACTCTTTCCTTTGTTCTATCCGGGTGTCGACGCCCCTAATCTTTCTAACCTCGTTTATGCACTGTCGATAACTCTGCCTGTGGATCGCTCGAGATCTGATTTTACACTCTTCCCAGGCAATCTGCAGAAAGACACGGTTTCCTCTGATGAATATGGCAAAGCATCCATACCTTTCTTTTGTTCGCCCTGCGGGAAGAAGGCATCCCAGCCCCCCGAAGGGGATGCTAGAAAAGACATCCTCAGGTTCGTCTCTTCAACAGTGATTTTGAAAAAAATAAATCAGATCACTCGCCCTGCCCCTGAAATGTGTTTTTACTGGTCTAAACTGAGGAGCAATTTTATTATTTGGTTGAGCACGCTTCAGGAGCAAAGTGTAGCCTTAATTCCAAGCAAACTTCTTTTTTCTTCTTCTTCCTTTTTTTTTTTTATGGTATGTTAACTGCAAAACCAACACCCACATCTAGAACTACCTGTTTAAAAACACCTTGCAGATTAGCAACGCCAGTGGATTAGCAACTGACTGCTTCAGGTAAGGATTCAAAGCAATGCCAGCCTTTCCCATGGCTGTGGTGGGTGTGCTCTTGAGAACGCTGGTGCAGCAAAACCCCTTTACAGCAGAACTGGTGCAAAATACAGGTATCATGGCTGCTTGCCACTGCTATTTCCACATATTCTGTGTATTGTACACTGCGTACTAGTTATTTACTAGAAGAATTACTGTCATTTCAGCACGAAAGGGGGGAGCTGATTTTACACACTCTCCATACCTAAGCTAAGCTCATTCCTAACAGCTTGAGGCTTCAAAGGAAGCCATTTTAAAATCTAATTCTAGGAAAACGGATTATTAACACTGGAGGAAAGATCCCCACCCCAACTGCTTTATCTTCAAATAACATTCACATTTTGAAGGAGGGGGGATTCAAGTATATCTTCTGTATGGAACTTGTTGAGACTGGAAGAAAACACTGTGAAAGATTTGCTTCTAAAATGAATAGCATTACTGAGGGATGAGGGAGGAAATACAGGTCTAGCTTTTCTGCAGCCCCTAGATGAGACCCTTTAGAGGAGAACAGCAGCCCTTCTCCACTTCAGGAGCCCTCAGACAAGGTCCACTTAATTCGAAGGTAAGCATTGGAAGCGGCGGGTTTCCTGAAGGTTCAGCGTAACATATTGGGAATTATTTGCAGCAAAATGAACTGTTCATCTGTTGGCTGCCGCTGGTTCTCTCTCCCCTCTCTGTATTTGCCTCACATCGATGTATGCGCCTGTCAGCGCAGCCCCTGCCCCATCCCCGGCCCTGGCTGGATTCCTCCATCCCCAGTCACCCCGGCAACCAGCCCTCCCTCTTTCTCGCGGCAGAAAAGAGCTGCACAGAAAAGAAAGGAACAAAAAAAGCCTGCAACATTTTCCCTCGCCCTGCTGATTTCCCAGGGTGTCAAAGCAGCGTGGCCAGGGCACTGAGGAAGTGGCGGTGGGGCGGGTGGATGCCGGCTCTCAGGGTTGTCACTCGGCCGCCCTTGACGGGCATCAGGAGGGAGGAATAGCACGACCTCAGTCAAGAGTTTGTTTAATGAAGCTCAGAGCATCAACACAGTTTTATCTCTCCTCCTCGCTTTCATGATTCCAATCCTCCCAGCTCCACAACTGGGTGTAATCACTGTCAGAGCCTCCGAAAAGCCTCGACTCCCTTGCAGAGTGCAGAAGGTTGCAAAACCCAGCTAACAAAGCCAAAGGGAAGGACTCGCTCATTTTAATTTATAATGGGAAATACGTGCATTTGTGCGATGTTCTGCGGTACAATTTGTGGGTCACTCTCTTTTCCTTTCAGAAAATATGCACCCACCCCGTGGTTCAGCATCCCATTTCGTGGGTCATGTCCTTGTCTGTGTCTCCTCCTAGAAGAATGTAAATGATTTAAAGACCTTGAAATTATGTCCAAGCCCACAAGAGTGGCACATAAGCTTTATGTATCTTGTGGGGTGGGATGCTGTAGTATATAAAAATGAGAAAGAAGTCTGGACTCTAGCAAGTTGAGGTCTGATGCCACAGACAGGCTAGAACGTAGATGACCTGCTTTTAGGGCGACTCAGTAGGTCCTTTAGGGCAAACCAACCTTTTGCTCCTCACTGTGTATCATTGTAGCACGGGAGGGCGAGGCTGAGAGGACCCTGCCTACACTGGGGCTGAATTAAGGGTGGTACCTGCAGAGAGGGAACATTTTGTACCTATGCAAACAAAATGTTTGTCAGGGGTCTCTGCTTTGGTGTGTTTTTGTGTGTGTCTTTGCATATGGGTTGCTTGCAGGCTATGCCCGTGGCTGGAGTCCTCTGTGCCAGCTGGTGAGAAAGGACAAGGAGCAGGACAAAGCTGCTAGTAGCATGGCTGTGTGCTGTGACCCTTGATAGCCTTGACATCAGCAAAACCCCTCACCATAATGCAGTCTGGCTGTGGAGCCTCTGCCCAGGCTCTTGAGGAGATTGCTAAACTCTGGGGAAGTCAGCAGTGCAGCACAGCGCCTGATGAGAAAAGGTACAAATGCAGGCAGAGACAGGACTATAGGAACACAATCATCAGGAGCTCAAGGACAGGGGAGAATCAACACCGTCAGGGAAAGTGATGAGATCCCAAGGGAAGAAAAACATGGAGGCAACAAAAAACTGCAGCATGTCAGCACTGATGACATGTTTGTGGGAGTAGCAGAGGCCAGCCCTCTTCCCTCTGCTCACATCTGCCTGGTCCACACACCATCGGCTATCTCTGCCGGTAAGTGCAATGCTTAAACCTCAGAGATCATCAAAGCCAAGCTGCATTTAGACCACGATACCCAGGACTGATGGCAGTGTGTGCCCAATGGCACATGCCTGGTGGCCCAGGACTAGGCATTGAACAGTGTCCACACTGTCAGTGGAGTTCCCCCCCGCCTCCCCGGCTGCTGGATTGACTCTGGTCACCCAGCAAGCCCCAGTGTGTGATTCACAGCTGTCACCAAGCTGGACCTACAGCCCTTATGCCCCACAGGGGAGCAAGGGCACTTCACTCGTGCTGCTGCACTTGTCAGGGAACCAAGGGGCTGAGGCTGCTGCCCCACAGCCCTGTCAGTGCTGCCTATCTTGAGGTGTCCCTAGCCTCAGCAGGGGTGCAGCCACCTAGGGCTGCTATGCACCCTCCCCACAACCGGCTTCAATTAGGTCATGAGATTATTTTTTCTCTTTTACTGCTGCTACAAGCCATTGTTTCTATCAGAGAGTTAAAAAATATGTGAAGGTTTCAGTTTTGCTGAGAGCATCTGCCTGTGCACCAGTTACTCATTATTAGACAAGCTAAGGTCTGCTCTCGTGAACAAAGCCGGAGCAAGGCTGTCAGCCACAATTCCAATAGGCACTCTTGGAAATTAAACCCTCCAGCCTCAGATTAAGGGTGTCACTGCAGCACCTTGGCAGCAGAAACTGCATTGGAAATAAGTCCCAAGAGAGGCTCCAAGGATCACACTGGCACCACACAACACCTTTCATATGAGTAGTGCCATGTGCCATGAGCTCAGTCCCTCCTAGCACATGCTAGATCTGTCACAGTGTTCTTTCTTGTTTCATCTCATTTGTACTCAGGCTTACAGGTATGCCCTTATGTAAGCAAATGATAATAATTCAAGCATCTAATAATGTCTCCAACTATATTTAATAGATGAGAATATAAACCACAGAACTGCAAAAGAGATGAAAAATGGTTTCCCTAATAGGGAAATTATTGAAGGACTAGAAGCAAAGAGCAGGTAGGAGTCAAAGGGCAGTGTTCCTGCAATCGGGGGAGAGTGCTGATGAGAAATTGATCTGCTCTCTAATAAATCTGCTTGCCTGGCCACCAAACGTGGCAATATGTTGTATGGATGCTGGGGTCCCCTAGCAAATGGTGGGAAGGCGTTTTGATTCCTGTGTGCTCTGCTCTCTAGGCATAAATATTAATTAGGTTCCAGCTTCAGTGCTGGTGCTGATGCAGCTGTTTCTACATTCATGTGGAACAAATTCAGTAAATGCAAAAGAACCAGGCATGAAAGAAAATATTCACTTGCTTTTCTGATGAAAACCAGTCTTGGTGTTTCCTTTCTTAAGTAGGATTTTTGTCTGTCTGTGTGCATGTGTGTGTGTGTATGTGTGTGTGTGTGTGTGTGTTCAGGCTGAATTGAGATCTGGCAGATTTGTATAATTTGAGGATCTGATTGCAAATGGCAGTGTCAGAGGGTAAACCCACTGTCGAGCCCTCATTTGGGGGTGGTACAGAAGCCACATGCCTAACAAGCACTCCTTTTTGTTTCGATCCTTCTTGGTTAAACACGATTTCTTTCCACCCCAATAAGTCATCCTTAAAACCCTGATAACAGCATGCTCCCCAAGATCATTATCAAGTCGAGTTTCTACTGAATCCATTGCCTTGCTCGGCTAGCTAGCATTCGGTATATTAAGGAAGCAGGATCTGTAACTGAGTTGAACAAAGCATCTTTCAAGGTCTTCCGCCACCACCCTGCTCTCTCCTCCCTGCAGTAACGTTGCGGCTGGCAGCGCTGCTTGCTGCGAGGAAGAGTGAGCTTGTCAACTCGTTAACACTTTCTTTTTGCCTTTGCAAAAGGCATGGTTGTGCAAATGAATGGTAAAAGAGATTATCAGGCAGCTGCTGTGGGTACTCCCAGGTGCCTCTGGTACGCATCTTTCGGAAGACTGGAAAGAAAACAAATATCATCTTGATAGCTGGGGAAAAAAGAATAAAATAGAGCCCCAGATCACTCCTATGTATATTAAATATCTGACTTACTAGAAAAGAAAATGACTGGAAAGATTTCTCCCTGACTGACATCAGCTGCCCTCCTATGTTGGGCTGGAGGGAGCTGATGGATGCCGAGAGCTCATAGCTGAGAAAGGCAGGATTTGAGGGAGCTGCACAGGGCTCCGGAGAGCTGTCAGTACAGCGGCACAAAGGCTTTGATCATCTGGTTTGTTAAAGCTGGAAGCATCCTCACCAAGCTAGGACTAGAGGCAGAGATGAAAACACTGTTTCTTGCCCTTCCTTCCCCTTGCAACTTGAGGAACTCCTGCAGCTGGGATTGCTGTGATGGGGCAAATGTGGCAAAATTGGGGTGTCATGTGCCAACGCTGGCAGTCTCACTTGGGGTACGCGGGGTGGGAGGGTGTCAGGTATGTTTGTGAGGGAGTCAGTCTGTGCCCACCGAGATGGTTTCACTGTCCTCATCGTGGCAGGGATGGGGAGGCAGGTACCCGAGTAAGCCATCCAGCTTGAGCTCAAAGACTCAGGAGCCCAAAGGGCAGCATTTTGAACAACTAGTAAGTGAAGTTAATTTTCACAAGTTTTACCTTCTGCTCACAGGAGCTAGCAGGTGTTTTTCCCATCCGTTTCTGTGAAAGGCTGGCTCAGATCCTGAGTTTGTTAAAGAAAGCTATCACTCCCAAATGTCATGAATTCCTTTGTCCTTCTTTCTTCTATTTTCACATTTATGAATCACCACAAGATTTAGGGACAGTTTTCACCTGATATGTGTTTGCCTTGTAAGAAACACATAACGAATCTCTCTTTATGGGACATGAGGCACACAGAAGCCTTTCAGTCCTGGGGAAGGCCACCATCCCTCCAGATGTGCTGTAACAACAGCAGCAACAGTGCCTGGAAGCAGCTTTTTCAAACACTAAGCAGAAAAGGGAGATGATTTCTCACACTTTCCAAGAGGTGGCAGGGAAGGATATTTCTCAGTTGCTCTTCAAGGGCAGGGGACAGGGTTTTTGAAGGTGCAGCTTCAGCCTGTTGGGATCCTACTGACTTTGAATATACAGTAAAGGAGCTCTGACAACATTTTTCAAGGCTAGTGTGTTCTGACAGCGTAACTACACATAACTAACACACAACTACACAACCATCTTTGCATACTAGTGTTAAGTATTATTTTAATTGTTTTACTTAACTCAGGAGATTGGAGACTGATCACTGGAGTGGTTCTTGTGAAAGTTATATTCTGTATGATCACCAGTAATATCAAATGCACCAATTGGGTGGCAGCAGTAACTGTTTGACATACTTTTGCTAGGAAATCTAATACATCCCTGATCTAAATCATGCTGTTCAAGAACTGTACTATGAACTTCAAAAGCCTGGCCAATAAAGTCATATCTTTAATGGATCAGAAGACATTGGGCTGCTCTCTAGTTATGTGCAGGTACTAAGCTACTGTTTGGGATATTTACTCTCTCTATTAAATGATATTCATTAAAGAAGGAAAGAAAAGCCTAGAGAAAAGGCTGGCTTTAGCTAAATCACCACTGAGTGAACACTCGAGGGCTACTGTGGGACAATGACAGGCCTGTTAGGTTCTCTCCCTGTGCAAGGAGGAGGAAGGAATCAAAGCTGATTGTGTCCATCTAGTTTTTGCTTGCAAACAGAAAAATTAAAAGGCCATGGCATTGCTTTAAAAAGTAATGAAAGAGAATGGTTATTTGGACAACCAGACTGAGAGGCAGGCTCTTGCTGGCATGCTTGAGAAAGAGAGGAGCTGTGTGCAGGTGTGTCCAATCAGACCTGCAGGCTAATGAACTTTGTGACAGAGACTATTAAGTCCAACCTTGGTCTAAGGAGGAAGAGAAGATTCATGGAAATCCTGAAATCAGCAAAGGGAAAGTAATCAGAGGAATGGGGAAAACACCTGAAGTGCAGCAAGTCCCATAACCATGACGGTAGCAATAGGAATTTTGTTCCCCTCCTAAAGCAACATGAATCTTGGTCAGACCTTTGTTTATGTCGCTGTCAGCACCGCATGTTGAATCAGCGATTTCCATGGTTAAGAACTCTTTGCAACTCTAGCAGATGAATCAGTTCTCAAGTCAGTAGCAGACTGACATCCTCTATGGTTCAAGCACACAACATACCCTATACATCTTACGTACCCCAGCCTTGTGTCCTGCTAAGTGACTCACGGGCAGGAAAATAAACAGGATCCATCAGGTGTGTTGTATGTCATGTAGGATTTCAGCACTGTATTGAGCAACATAAGGGAACATTTTTCAATACTCTCTCATTTTTTTCCCCTTCCCTTCTCAGCCTTTCAAAAGCTCAGTTCCATTAGGCTTTTAAGCCTGTTCCCTTCCCTGTCAGATCACAGGTATGCAATAGGCCACTGCACCTACAGAAACCACTACAGCTGCTGGCTTTTATACACTCGGGTCAGTGTTTGTAAGCTGCTTTGGGATTCTCCACCGTGAAGTGGTCTATTTGCATATAAAATATGATTTCCAGTTGACTATGTAAACCTCTTCTTGTCCCTGAGGGAAGCAATGAGTCACACCGTGTTAGTGTCTCCCATCCAGCAGCTATGAAACAACGTGTCTCAAATGTTCCAGGAGATCCAAGAAAAATTTCTCCAGTGACTCATATAACAATAAAAGGAAAACGTCTCTTTTAATAACAGCAGAAATTTGGTCTGGGCACACAAACTTCCCGAGGAGCTGCGTGTTACGCAGACCTCCATTCAGCTTCAGGGAGATAGGCAAGGGTTGTTCTCTTCCAGTCCGCAGAGGAGTGGGATAAAGCAGAGTAGAGGGGATTTGCACAAGGTCACTCTGCCAGCTGGGCACAAAACCTGGCAGCCCTGATTTTTAGCCCAACACACTGCACAGTGGATCACGACAAGCTGCCCACCAGAAAATCACCACGGCACAAACATCCCAGGTCTCATCCCACCCAGGCAGGGAAATTCTGACAGCTGAGGTTGTGAAGCCCACAAAAAAAAATAAAAAAAAAAAAAAAAAAGAAAATGAAGAAGGCTTTCCTCAAGAGAAAAAACTGGTGCCTTAAGTCTTTTGGAAATCAGGAACTGGATTCCTCAGCGCGATGCCTGCCTAGGTACCAATAGAGGCACTGAGGTGTTACTACAGTAGGTGCACTAACACTGTCACAACAGCTACTGCAGCTGTGGAATTGCTTGCAAATCTAAGCTTTGCATTTGTTTATGGGTGCATTTTCAGACACAGGCTTGGTGGTGGGAGGTGGGGTTGGCTTGATATTGCTTTGGATCCTGAGATTCATAGCATGGATTTGGGGTAGCCCTCTTGCATGTCTCCTAAACTGTGATCTTCATGCGAGTTTGTCATGGTTTGAGGCCCCTGAAACAGTTCTGCTCACTCCCCCCTCTTTCTTCCCCAGTCCTGGGGAAATGGGAAGGAGAATCAAAAGAATGCAACTC